>WUQG02100698.1:0-25795 GCA_011317285.2 Androctonus mauritanicus | reverse complement strand
GCTAAGAAGATTATCGTTACCAATATCTACTTGTTAATACCCTCATTAAGAGTAAAATTGTCATTTATCAAGTGCAGACTGTCTGCCGCAATTTTTCTTTTTTTTTAAACCACTCCACAATACAAAAAACGGATTTTATAAAATCTATGGAGCGTTGAGAAATTAAAAAAAAAAAAAAAAATTCATCTATCAATTTACAATGTACACAACGAGGACATTGTGGAGAGGGGCAAAGTTCCCTTTCCCCAGAGGGATGGTCAAGGACGAGCAGGGGACACGAGAGAATGTGAGTCTGCCTCATGACCCAGTTATGAGTCAACTAGAGGAAGAAACTCGCGGTGCTGTCACCCCAGTGCGACCTAAACTCCATTTATTTGTTCTAAAAATCAGAAGAAAGATCGCTAGAACGCAAGCAGTTTTTGTTTCTCGTTTTTTAACCGTTCCCATCGATCGTTACAAATAAAATTATGTTGGTCCAATAAAAACTTCACGATCTGACGTATTTAATTGACAGGAACATCTGCGCCATGTTTACAAGCAATCGCGCAATCTTTACTTGGTTATAGTTCGTTTAACGAACGACGTTACGTCTGTTTGTAATTAGACAGGTCGAAGAACTCAATTTTTATAAGAACAGAGTACAAAGTCTAAACGAACCTAACATACACATAGACATGTTTATGCAGAGTATCATTTTCATAATATTAAAAAAAAAATGAAGTTTTAATCCTCGCGAGATTCTTTTCTTTACAAAAGCCAGTTGCTTGCTTTTCACGCGTATTGACACTTAATAGAATCAGTCTGCTCCTATGGCAACTAACTACTCGCTGGGATTTTTAATAAAAAGATTTTTCATTATTTCTCACAATTATTCTTGAATAAGAAGAAGAGGAAGGGGACCAAAAAAAAAACGTTCTTTTCACTTTTATTAATAACATACTTGCGTTAGATTTAATGGAGCGAAAGCCAACCTATGGCTAAAATTTTGCATTAAGTACGGATTTGCAATTCATTGTTTGCTATTCCGCGATCGCTGATCCGTGAAGAACATCCAGTTTATTCTACGGAGTGGAAGTTGTGCAGATAGGCACTTGGCCAAACATTTCATAATATACAGAATTAAAATTGTCGGAAGTTCTGCTTATCAAACTCTTGCAAAGATCTAGGAAAATAACGTCCGAAAGTTTCACTAAAATGCAAAGTTTACGATGCCTCACTTTGCATAACAGCCGGATATCTCATCGTATAGCGTATTATCGACGTATCTAATGATGGAGAGGCGTTTAGATTTTAATAAAGATGGCCGCATATGGACTGCGATAATGAGACATTGTGAACGTTATGTGTCCTTTTAATCATCCACTAATTGGGTAGAAAATGTCTCGCTCACCAATGTGTCAATCCAATCTGCACGCCAGAAGCGCATTTAAAAATTAATAAACGTCATTTGCGCCATGTTGCGAACAAGAAAATTATTTCTTGTTAATATTTAAACAGTAGTAAAACAGTTAATTTGATAAAGTAGGCCTCTGTAACCGGGTTACGTTGGATGCAGTCTTAGTTAAGTTACACGGAATCTGTTTGCACTGCAGTAGTAAATACTGGGAGGGAATCTGGCATGCTATAATGCCGGATTGATGCATCAACCTGGATCCACAAATTTAACGTTTTGAAAGCATAAAAGTCGTTTGTGGCAAAACTACGCACGAATAATTCGATCATTTCAGTTGCAACCACTCCAACGGCACTTTTAATTATAAGTTCACACAAAAATGTTTAATTAATTAACACGAGAGCGTATACATAAATTTATAATGATAAAACTGCACGACAGATTAAATTTGTAAGGTTAATTAATTAATTATAAATTTTTAAACAATTTTAGGAGATTACTAATTTTATTTATTTATTTATTTATTTTTTTAACGAGGTTTCGTTTGTTACGGTTACTTCTATACCCGTTTGATTTATTTCTATCGAAGATTGGTTACCGTATTTAAAATGGAGTGTTGCAGTTCCAGGTTTTTCTGCAGAAATTTGTACAATACCATAATGCATTGCGTACCTATCGGTACCTGCGCATAAGAGTTTACTTCTGCAGCAAAATTTGCATCAAATCGATCACCGAAAAAGCCATTTAAATTAATTCCCTCCCGAGTTAAATATATGCCAGTGTTTGTTTGGTATAAGACTCACAGACGTATTTTTCAGAGTTTAGTTGGGCATAGGTGAGATTAGGTAGGGAGTTCGGTATGCTCGACGAAGAACAAAGGTGTTGTGAAACGATTATTTACACAACTGCGTTCCCAGAAATGATAAAACTACAACTCGCGCACCACATAACATGGCGTCAGACGTATCGATCGGAGCGACTGACGGGAGTCCGTTTCCATGGAAACAACCGATGGGGCTCCCGAAACTGTGTCCATACCGGCGACTTCCTGGCACAGAAGCACACAGGCTGATCGATGGATGGTTGGGAGATTTAGGTTAAGGCGACCGTATGAGGCCGCGGAGGATGGAGAAAGTTCATTGAACCGACGTCTGCAAAAGTAGCGATTTTTACGCATTTTTCCGATCGCCCACGATATTTTTTCATTTTTTTATTAATTGGAAAAATCGATTATTTCTTTTTCTGTGTTATTTATCTACGAAAACGTCGATTGCTTAACGAGTTCGTTGCACCACTCTCTCTCGTTTTAGAACATCTATCAGTAATCGATAAGTAAAAATGTTTGCAAAGACCAGACTCGACCCACATGAAGTCGAATCTGGCGACCTTGAAAAATGTGCCCAATTATAATCTGTCCGAGTATCTTCTCTTCTCCTTTTTTTTATTCTGTTTCTTTTTTTTTCTTTCCATTACCTGTTCTGCTGACCTTACTTTCTATTGTTCATCAAATGACCCAACGTCCGCAGTGATTACTGTATAAGAAAATCTGGTTTTACAATCCACACACGCTATTAAAAAGTAACAACCTTAAAATTGTACTTAAAATTTTCTAGAATATGTTTTTTTTAAAGAGAAAAAACATCCCATTTTTCATCCGACAGTTTTGCAAGTGAGTGAGAACCACACACACACATACATTAAGTAACTGAATAAGAAAATGCAAGAAAAAAAAATTTGTTTTTTTTTTTTGATGATTTCTCTTTGCTTCTTACTGCAAATAGATCAACTTTGCCGACTGAGGTTATTTGACGCCTGTAATATCGATTTTCGTTATTTCTCCTTAGTAGAGAACTGGCAGTCAAACACCCATTTCTGAAAATCGTCGCGAAACATTTAATATGTTGGTCTGAAGAAGGAGAGAGATGTTTGTAAACAATCGCCATACTACTACTGTACTACTACTTACCGAAAAGAAAATATACAAAAACGATATATACAAGCAAACAATGTTTTTTTCTCGCAGATTAAAATATTTTGATATAATTTTTTTTTTTGTTATAACTGGAGACGTAACAAGTTCTCCTTTCGATCTCTTGCATTTGTTTGCATTTTAAAGCTCACGTAGAGACTGTAATCTAGAAAAATTGAAAAGAATTTTTAGTAAACATCTTTACGTAGCGAAGAGTAGTCGATAATCAATTTTCCTGTTAGATTTGTTCGGTTTTCTGTACGATTTCTTTATTTATTCGATTCCTAGATGATGTAAAAACTAAAAAAAAAAAAAAAAAAAAACAGGGGAAGAGGGACAGAAGATTTGGAGGAAGGTGGAAATGTCATCAGTTGTCGATCTGTGTTCCCCGATTTGGCACAGCGTAGGCCACTAAAAGTACTTTTGAGTTTCCATTCTCCGCTCTCTCATCTATATCTACTCCTCCATCGGTCAAACTACTGGATTGGATTAAATTCTGGATGTCGTTTAAAAAGTTTTTAAGGGGAGGAAAAAAAACCTTTTTTTCCCCCTTTGACATAAAAATAATATCCTATATTTATAACACTCATAGAAAAATTTCTTTTAAAGTAAACGTTAATTCCGTTTTAATACTTTAGAAGGAAGAAAAATTCTTGTTGATCGATTCGCCGACCACGTGATCGAATGGCGTGTTACGTGATCGCCGAGAGTAATGTCCGATTTAAAAAACGATCACCGACCGTGCGAAAATGTTATTGATTGATATCGACCATTCAGATCTATAAAAATCGTTATACGGAATAACGTTTTACATTTTTTGTTTTTTTTTTTTCGTTGCATCATTATACGATAGAGTAAAAAAATAATACGAAATTTGCATTGTAGTATTTATGTTTATCATTCAGCTCACGTGCCTCGTACGCACTTTACTCTACTTACTACGAACGCACGTGTCTCGCGCGCGCGCGCGACATCATTCAAATGTGATCGCACGTACTTCGCGCGTTTGTTATTCTTTACTATAAACTCACGTGGCTCGGCGCGAGCGGTCATTCAAGCTACTACTACGACTGCACGTGTTTAACACGTGTGAGAGAAACTAAAAATTAAAAAAAAATAGAAACAAGTAACAAAGACGGAATCGCAATTAATACGGGGCGAAAGACGGCCAATTATCGTAGGAGAAAAGGCAATTAACGACCACCCATCACCGTCTCTCATTCTTCTCATAGCTGCTTCATTAATTTCTTGGCGCCAACGAGTAAATTTGCATGCACAAAGCCACCGAAGTCTACACTTCAAATTGCTACTCAATCGATAAGTGAATAACGATTGTTACACGCAAAGAATCGCTGCGAATCTGCTGTTTCCTCTTCTGCATCACCGCATAACGACACCCGTTTTTGGTCCGTTGGCGTTAGAAAATACGTAAATCCGTTCGACTTCTCGACTCAATAACTCCTCGTTCGATTACGTAAACTTGATTAAAACGACAATAAACGAAACTGTAAAATTTAACGAGTTATCTTTCGAAACTGTTTACTCGAAACGAAAAAAAAAAAACGCCAATTTATCGCCAGAAAAACAATCAATAAACGACTTTTAGCAATTATCGTATCGACCAAAAAAAAAAAAAAAAAGTCAAAAGAGTGTTCTGTGTGTCTTAAACACGTAATTAGTGTGAAAGTCATTAAAGAAATGGAAAGTTCTCGTCCATAATTCAGTCACCACCGTTACGCACAGTAACGGAGATAACAATCGCTTTATTATTTCACTTCATTTTTAAATTTTTTTATGGTTTACAAAAGAAAAAAGACATTAAAGTTAAAACATATTCTAAAAATCAGTCGTGACTTTTTATATATATATATATATATACTGTATACATGAACTGCTCCGTTACAGAGGTAAGTTTTATATATCTTTAACAGGAAAAAGGATACTACGTGTGGACCAGAAGTCTTCAAAGCAACGGAAAAAATCCGCCATTAAAAAAAGAAAATCAACAAGTACATATAACGCGTAAATTCCTAGAAAAACTTCTTTCGATGTGTATTAATTTTTTTTTGTTCAAATATTGGCGATAAACGCGTTTTTCGTGTATGTTATCTTTGTATAATGCGTGTGTGTGTATGTATATATATATATAATTTTTTTTGGAATGATTATGGATCTAAAATTTTGGCATGTATATATATTTTTTTTTAAATATATATATATATATAATTTTTTTATTTTTTTTTTATATATATATTACTGATGCTGAAGACATTCTGTGCGTCTGATCCTGATGTAGGTAGGTATTTGATTAAAGGAAGAACCAAATATTTTTTTTTTTTTTATTTTGCTCGTTATAGGATTTTAAAAAGGCTCCCTTCCGATTTTGTTTCATTTAACTTCTCTCTCTCTCTCTCTCTCTAGCTTTCTTTTTATATATTTTTTTTTTAATTTTTTTTTGTATTTTTTTTGGACGAACACACGAAGAAAATGCAAATACGAACACTATAAATCGATACAATATCTAAGTTTTGCGTAAATAAAATTAAAAACTCACTAATAATCGATACAGGAAGAGTTTTTTTTTAAACGAACGAAAACAGAGAGATAGGAGGTGAGCTATGAGTATGGTCCAAAGGCTCATTTTAATGGTTTTTTTTTTTTTGTTGAGCACGCAATGATCATAGTCACAAAAAAAATAAAATAAAAATTATTAGTAATACTGACCGCATGGAATGCAAAAAAACTGAACATGCACGAAATATATATACACATATAATGTATATGTATATATATGTTCGTTGGGATATAAGGATTAAGAATGAGCAGTTTGATTCTGAGCACACTGATGATCACAACTAAAACACTTTTTTTTTTTTTTCGTACAAGCTACAATGCACCATTCGGATAGCAACGAACAGAAATTTATGACGTATATCGAAGGATTATTATTGTTATTTTTTTTTTTAGATTTTACGTTTTAAATATTTATTTTGGTTTTTATTTTAGCGAAACGTCACGAAGAGTTTCGGATGAGATGGATGTGTTTGGTCCGAAAACTGATGTTGTTGTTCTTGTTGTTATGTGTACGATTGTGTTGTTGCTGTTTTCAGTTCGCTGTTACCGAACAGATAATAATTTTGAAATTTTATAAAGACTGCTACACAAAATATTGTGACCAGAATAATAGATTGCAAGGAAATAGGTTCCATCACAATAATGTATATAATTCCATCGTGCTGGTCCAACGCTTTTGAGGATCCTCAATTATTATTATTATTATTTATTTATTTTTTTATTATTATTATTATCATTTTTTTATTATTATCCCCTCCTTAAAATCTCCGACATCTTCGACCCTTTATAACTTCTTTTATTTTTTTTAATTTTTCTTCTCTTCGATCGTCTCCTTCTCGGCATTTTCTTCTTTGTTATCCTTTTCAATGTCCTTCTCCTTTTCAATGTCTTTCTGTTTTTCGTTTTCGGTGTCTTTCTCTTTTTCTGTTTCCTTCTCTTCTCCTCCTTTCTCTTTTTCTTCTACGTCCTTTTCCTTTTCCACTTCGGCTTCTTTCTCTTTCTCTTCCTTCTTCTTTGGCAGATGGGTGTTTAATTCCAAATTTTTGCAGATTTCGTCCCAGTCGGGCCAGTAATTCTTTTTCATTCTATCCAAGAAAGAGATCAAATTGGGACATTCTGTATCCATGTATTCCTTGATGCCAGCGAACGGTACGTAGACAAACTGGCAGATGTTAGCGAAAGCCACGCAATCCAACTAAAAAATAAAAAAATAAAATTATTCGTGGTTAAACGTGACGTCTCTCATACATTATGCAATGTCTCTTTTATGTGGCGGAAACATTCTATGCTTCACTTACCAGATGAGGTTCGTTGCCAAAGAAGTAAGGTTTCTCGCTCAGAGAATCGCTCAGTGCCTTCAGGTCAGCCTTGCCGAATTCGTATATTTCTTCTTCAGTGTGACGTCCTAGACCATGACCGATGGCCCGTTTCACGTTCTATACGAGAACGAAACAAAAAAAAAAACTATCATTCATCAAGTCGGAGAAGACACGTATTTTTTATTATTAAATATAGTTTTCTCCGTACTTACATTCTTAAACGACATGCGGAAGAAAAAGTTGAGGATCCCTTTGGGCATTTTGGAGTTTAGAGTGCGTTTGATGTCCATTTGTGATATTCGAAGAAACTGTCCCGGATGGTTGTATCTCCACCAACGGACGACCCTGAAAGAAACAACACATATCTCATATTTTTTTTTTTTTTATCGCCCGAGGCAACCTTTTAAAGATATTTAAAAACTTTCGGAGTAAAATCTAAAGGGAGAAGAATTAAAAAAAAAAAAAAAGATGCAAAATTCGAACGAAGATTGTGCTTCTTTACCAAATTTGGTATGCGTTTACGCTTACATCGAAAGAACGGAATTTTTAAAATTGCCTTGTACTATTTACCTTGAAAATACTTCCAAAAATATCCCATCTCGTTATATTTTTAGCATGACCATAGTTCGGAACAAATGCGATATTTTCGGTCTTTCATCGAGAACATGAAGAATCTTTAGAACGAGTTTTGTTGCATCCATCTACATATACGACTTTAATCTCTGATCTATATCGCATAAGCCGGTATCGAAAGGAGCCAAAGATCAACAGTTTATTTCGATAACATTATTTTCTCAGCTTCTTCAAACTTTACACGATTCCATAAAGCTAAGAGAGTTTGCATTAATGCAAATTAATTCATACTGATGTTAAAAAAAAAAAAAATACATTATTAATGGACAGAAGTTGCTAAGAAGGCGACAAATTCTAAAGTAACACCATTAAGGAAAACTCTAATGGAATCATTTCACGTTTATTTCATTAACCACATATATATATATCCATTTTTAATATGTATATGTCCATTAAGGGATATTAAGCAAATCAGGAGTGGTTTTCTGCTACTGGTTTCGCGTCAGATATTAATTAAAGAGACGTTTAAAAATGGCGTAGTAGGAAAAATACTTTTAAAAAATAAGAAGACACTCGACAAACAACACCCAACTTGGACTTTGTACAAAATCATAAATGTCATATTTGTTTACGATTGATATGTCCTAGTTGGGCGTAGTTGCATCCGAGTCTACGCAGCCGTAACGATATCTCTATACAGTATTTCTGAAGGTCGCAGTTCCAATTTTCTACAGGAAAGAATCCGGTATATTTTACTAAAGATATTGAGTGAGGAAGTGGTGTGTGCGTGTGTATATATGTATACATATCAGAAATTTTCTTTCATAGATTTCTTGCACCCATTATCAGCATCTCTGGGTTTAATCTTACCAGGGGGCCACAACCGAAATTCCTAACTCCAAGGAGAGCGTGTGGCTGCTTCGCCAGTCCAAGGACGTTTCTGAGGGGGGATCCTGCTGTTGCGATGTAACAGCTGCGATGGAAAGCATGCTAAGAATGAGCGGAAAAAAAAAGAAACAGCAAAAAATAAAATAAAATGTTCCCTATTGGATGGCGAGCTCTTTCTGTATTCCCTAGCATGCAAAGGACCGGAATTAAGGGAGAAAAAAAATGCGTGTCCCTATTTTTAAGGTGCCTCGAGTCTCTGCTGGCATTATACTACAGAAATGCAGTTTCTTTTTTTTTTTTTCTTCGCGAATCGTGAGCTTGTATTATCACAGAACTAGCTATAAACACAAATTAGTGGCGATAATAGTCGGGAGAAGTATGGCGGCCGGAAACTGTTAATTGGTTTTACCAAACATGAGATATAAAAGTGGTGAGTCATCGAGCCGAAAAAATAAAAATAAGATAAAATGCAAACGAGATCGACACTACGTTCGTGTTTTCTAACATTCAGAACGTGACGAATGCGTGACTTGGGCCTAACTTCCCAGAAACGTGACTGGGATTTAAAAAAAAGGAGGGGGGGACTTTTAAATACAAGTGTCAAAAATCGTCGTTACAACAGGGTAAAGTTTTATTGGGAACAGGAAATTCGTGTTGACAGGAAGTATAAAACATTCGATAAATGAGTGGCAAACAATAAAAATGATCAATAAAAGTCGGAAAACTCACCAACTGGTGTGGTTATTGAGCATAGAAATGAAGGCATGACTGACATTTCGTTGATCGGAGGTCAAGTCTTGGTCCAAATCTTTATCGTACATTTTACCCAGTTCTTTGATGATGATGTCTGAATCGGCGATTTCGGTTCCGTTCACCTCCACGAAGGGCAGCTGACCTTTCTTTGACTTGTACCTCATCTTGTGATCGACATTCTGTAAGACAGAGAGGAAAAATAAAAAAGGGTAAACTTATTAATAACTCGTTTTTTTTTCGTACGACGATAAATAATATCATTAGGAAAATTCCTGCAATGATGGGACGTCAGTGATCCGAGAAAAGAAACGTTTCAGTCACGCCTCTTAGATGATTGAGGAGGAGAGGAAATATTATCCTTTTTCGCATCATCTATTGAACCAAACAATCCTCACGGATGGCTGAACTTCAACATTTGATTTGGAATTTTTTAACTCAAGTAATTTGCCGTCGTTTCGAATATTTTTTACGATTTAATTTAAACGTTAAAAAGCCTTTAGTTTCGTCGACTATTTGCATTCCTTCTTGCAGCAAATTTTTATTTTCTGCAGGCATCAAAACAAAAAAGAAAAAGAGAGATGAGGGTACTTCGGTCGCATGAAATATTCAAGTTATAAAATCCGAGCGATTGTTTCACCATCTCCGGTAATGGTCTACATGTTCAAAAACTAGACTATCTACATATACATAATTCATTTATCCGGTTTTACGACGCCGAGAAAATCGAAAATGTAGCGATTCTTAATTTAGAGAGTGATCTGCAATATCCTGTTAATCGCCTCGAATCGTGAGGAAACTTAGTACTTCCTTCCTCGTTCGATAGTTGCATTTTTACATCGAATCTGTACTGTGTAATCCCGAGTATTTGTAGGAAGTATTGAACGCATTAATCATTTCCTGTTGAGCTCATCATTAATAGGGATGCCATAATGATCGAATATCTCTCTCTCTCTCTTTCTGCTCGTTCCCTCTGATAGCCCTTCTAAAAATATTTTTCCCGTTCCCGATTATATCGCGAAAAGATTTATCAATGGATAAAGAGCATTTCGCCTCATTATTATTTTTTTTTACGTGATATGTGATCGTACAGTGATACAGATCGTTCGTAACTGTTCGTATAGTGATACATTGACGAACAGTTCGATTCTAAATTGCTCTATTCCAAAACAGTCTGATTCTAAACTGCTCGATTCCAAAACAATTCGATTCTAAACTGCTCGATTCCAAAACAGTCTGATTCTAAACTGCTCGATTCCAAAACAATTCGATTCTAAACTGCTCGATTCCAAAACAGTTTCGATTCTAAGCTGCTCGATTCCAAAACAGTTTCGATTCTAAGCTGCACGATTCCAAAACAGTTTCGATTCTAAGCTGCTCGATTCCAAAACAGTTTCGATTCTAAGCTGCTTGATTCCAAGACAGTTCGATTCTAAACTGTTCGATTCCAAAACAATTCGATTCTAAATTATTCCATTCCAAAACATTTCGATTCTAAACTGTTCTTTCGTACGATGATAGACTGACAAACAATTTAGAATCCGAATCGTTCAGTGATACGTTGTATCAATATACGAACGATTCTAAACTGGATTTGCAAGTACTTTTATTATCTTATCAGTCCAAAGTTACGGACGATCGAATCCATATCTGTTTTATGTTTCGAATTTAAGTGATAATGCACAAACGAACGCCCAAAGAGTCATAATTCCATTCTGCTGGCTTAGCAAAAGATCAAAAGGAGTAATAAAACTCTTGAAGGAACTTGCTCGAAGTAATCCGCTCGAAGACGTTAGAGAAAGCGAATCGATTATCGGGAGTAGAAAGATTTTCTACCACTCCTCTTCCAGTGCAGATATGATACCCGTTCGAGTGAGAATCTTAATATCGCAATTATCTCAAAACTGTTGCCTTCTTAAAAAAGAAAAAAAAATGAATAAGTGTTTTGGTATCTGAGTTACGAAACCAAGGTCGAATTTGACACGACTGAGTCAGACTTCTCCGAAATACAATCTCGCATTTCCTGTGTATATCGTTTATGCTATCTTCAATTGTGTTTTGTTTTTTCTTTTTAATAAATTAATCGAATTAATCGTTGGTTTCGATGAACGAAATCGATTTTCTGCAGCGATTTTTGTTAGCCCGCACCGACGACGTGTTTATGCAATACGTTTTTCAGCGGACATTTTCATCTTTTTCCCATTCCATCAACAGAAGGATCAAATTTCAGCAAATGGAGCAGATCTACCAGATGCTGGTGAGGTCTAAGAATAGAAGGGAGATAGATGAGGCACGTGCCACGGAGTAGAGGTCGAGCGGACCCAAGTTTACGAACTGTTCCGGACAGAAAAGTCCATCTGTAATGTCTGCAAAACGAATTATTTTAACTGTAACGAGAGAGAGAGAGAGAGAAAAAAAGAAAAAATAAATACATCCCATTCCTACTTGATTTAGTGGCGATTTATGAGATCCACTTACATTTATTGCATCAAATAGAATAACACGCATTCTCTTTATTGGGGGCTTGCTGTTTGTAGAATGGCTATAAGGTTCTTATAATCTGAAACTCAAATAAAAGCAGGAAGATAAGAGAGAGAGACAGAGAATTGAAGCGAAAATAAACTACATACGCCAGCTATCTTATCGGAATTATTCTTTAAATATTGTAGCGAGAGTATTAAAAATGGCGATTTTTCGCCACTCTGATCGATTCGCATTTGACTAAATCCTTTCCGTTTATTATTTAGAACCATATTTGCGGTCGATTTTTCTAAGATTTTCGTGGTTTTTATTGTTCTACGCCGCCCTGTTGGTTTCGGATCGAAAGTGGAATGCATCGATATTACTTGAAGAGGTCACATTGAATGGCCACATCGATCCGACTCTCGCCTACGCGTTTATTATTATTATTTTTATTTTTTCCCGGTCGTTCGCGTGTATTTAGCAAAGGAGGCAAATTAGTCGGAGAAGTACTAGGATTTATCGCAACGTCAGCATCCGATTTTGCAATAAATCTATGGCCAGAAAGCAGACAATGACCAAACCGATCGTTATCTCGGCTACTTGCAAAATGGCAACCCATTACTGGCATCTCGTTTCCATTGATTTAACCCAGTCATGTTCGGAGCTGGTTTGTGTGCAGGTGTGATATTAAACATCACGCCACACCAATAATAGTCAATAATTGATCAGCATTATTACGGATCATTGACAATCGACAATACTAATCGAGACAATCGAATGAGTCATTTGACTATCGGAGTTTTCGTGGAAAGAATAAATAAAGAGTTGCATTAAAAGAGGAGGAAAAAGTAAATAAATAATAATAATAAAAATACGTACAACCGTTCTGTTTAAACTGTTACCCTGTAAAGTGCTTTCTGCGTTATTCAATTAGGAGCATTGACACCAAACTCTAAACTCTTTCAATGCTGAAACGTAGCATGAAGGGCATAGTCGAGTTCCTGCTACCGCGCTGCACACTGTGCGTGAACGAATATTTGATTTAAAAGCCACGTTTCCCGATTATCTCCGACTTAATCATCATTAATTGAGAGTTCTTTACATTAATGAAGACAGGAATTTCCTTTCTTAACGACTACGAGCACTGTTTTTTTACTTATATTAAAAAAAAAAAAAAAAATGACAACGCAATTAAGACGGCGAAGGGAGAGAATGAGAGAGAGAGTGAGATAATAAATTAACTTAATTTTCACAAGTAAAAATTTCTCTCGAAATTGTTATCATAATTCTAGAGATGAATCAAAAAAACGTGGTTTTTCTTCGTGGAATTAGAGAATATATCTAAAGGTCAACAACATCTGTAGACGAACACGTGTGGCCTAGCCTTTAAGAGGGTCCCATCTGGTCTGGTCTTGGTCTCCAGACAACCTCCAAATGGGATGACCCGAGGACATTAAGATCAAACACGTGCTTACAAGACGTACCTGGATGGATTTTGAATCCGCCAACTGATAAGGCCAAGCATCTACCGCACGGGCAACACACACCCCGCGTTAACTTTCTAGAACCGCGTAAAAATGGCGAGGAAAAACAAAAAATAAAATCAAATTTTCATCTGTAAAACATCAGTCGAGTTATAAGGTTTTCGGAACACATGCAACAGATTTAGCTAGCGAGTTCAAATTTCAATTCTCGACTTTTCCAGTGTCGCAAATTATACATTAAGACAATGTAATTACCGACCGAATACCGGATTCACCTCGGGCTCATTTTCTATTTTTTTTTTTTTTTTATTTTTTGCATGGCCGAGTTTAATTTTGCCTGATTAAACTAGAGGTTAAAGGTCGCGCTCGATGTATCTTCTTCACCCCAGAATATAAAAATAAAAAGAAATTGTGTGTGTGTGTGCGGACGTGGGAGATGGACCCAATTACGAAATGGCCAGGCATTTGATATAGTCGTCAGGGTCGAGATGCTCTAGCAATGAGTCAGACTCTACGAGATTCTGTGCAGAAAATAAAGTTACTACTACTCGAGAGATAGGCGAAGCGATAGCGCGATAACGGACACTCCGCGATTAAATATTAAACCGCGTATATCCGTGCGATTTTCGTAAACGAATACGCGGTAATTTAATAGATGGAAAAAAAAAATAAAATATACAATGAGACAATGGAAGTTTGAAGAAGAACGGTTATATATCTCACCTCGTATTTCAAACCTGTCATCCTAAGCCACGTCTCGACTTTCAAACAAAATGGTGATGTCGATGGTAAAGTCGGTGAACGATTGAACTGATACAGATACACAACATCTTTCTCGTAGTCTGTTTTGTGAACGGTTGGCTTTGCAGCAGGAGTCGGTGCTGGAGTTTTGACAGTTTCCGTATTACCTGTGGTAGCGTTATTTTCTGCCGGTTGTGCTGGAGTTTCGGTTGGTGTTTCGACGGCTGTATCGGTCGTCATATTAATTTGGCGAAGTAGAAAAAAAAAACACTTCAAATATGGCGTATAATTCTCTCTTCCCAAAGACGTTACTTCTAACTGACTGCTCTCCTCACAACAGATACCGGACAATGGAGAACGTTCGTACCCTCGTCTTTATTCGTTGATTGCACCCCGTGACGTCAGCCAACCGACATGCGCATTCGCCTTCTTCTAGTTTAACATTGTGACTAATTCTTAAATATCTGTAAAAATTTTTATTTCGTTTTTCTATTTTTAGTAACGACATTTTTATGTTAATTAATATTAATCTCGATACATATCTAATTATTGTGACATCGGAAGCTGGCAAAAGTTCAATTTCGTCGATAGTCTTGTTAAAATACCGTTATGTGGACTTAGTGGTTTTTTTTAGTAGGATTTAGTAGATTTTTTAGTAGCGTACGCTTAGTAGACCGTAGAATAGCGTTAAATAAAGCGCGATTTTGTTTTTACTGTTCGATCTTGTAAGTGATAGGAAATCTTAAAAGAAAAATACAGAGAATGTCCAGTAATTGTTGTTAATAGGAGAGTAATAGAGTCCATTATCAACCGGGTTCTGCATCCCTGAAGAATCCGCGATCGCTTAATTAAATTAGTCACATCTTAAACTGGGTGATAATATAATGGAAACTTGGCACAGTCAAAATTTCTGTAAAACATGACATGAATCTGACATACTGCCGTTCATTTCTATAAATATCTCAAGAACATAATCTGCAAATAATTATTATCTCTAATATTAAGATAAAACGCATTAATCTCGTCGTTCCGAATTACCCCGCCATTCTATTATTCTCTTATATTAGAATTAAAAATTCAAAGAATCGTTACCAATTCTGTCGAGGAGAATCTGAACGTATCCTAAAATTGAATTAAGGTGTATAAATTTATGAACACAGAATATACGGGTTTACACTGTCTTTAGCTTTTAAGTGATGATTGTATTGACCATATAGAAGATGCCGTTGGATAATAAATTAAATTAGCATTAATTTGAATAATGATAAAATTTAACTAACTCAATCGATGTTTATTAAATATAAACAGTTGGCTTTGAACTTTTTGGGACATTTTCAGAAACTATGAATAATTTAATTATTTTATCAGAAAAAAAAATTTTTTTAAATTGATTAGACTATCTATGGAAAGATGTAGTCTGTCGAAAGCGGATAAAACTCATTGTGCAGTGCTCTTTATCTCTGTTTAACGTCATTCTACGTCATAAAACGATGTTTCTTCGAATATTTTTAATATAATCGGGAAGAATACTGATTAAAATCGATTATAAAAATCACACTTAAACAATTAATTAACTTGAATCGATTTCGAAAATAAATATTCTTGTGTTATAACAGAGCTATTAATAATTCTGTGATTATTAAACGGTTAAAAAATTATTTGCGTAATAATTTATTATCTTTTTAATAAATTTAAAACTTCGAAATAAGAAAAAAAAATTGATTTAGTAGCAGCGACAGAGGATTCTGATCGCCATCTGTCGTCGGATATTTCTGTTACGTCAGAGAAAAATAAATTCAGGAAAAGCTTTTAAAAAATTAGAAAAACTTATTATTTTTTAAAGACACGTAGCGTAATAAAGGACTAACAAGCTCGGGGAAATGAGGAGTAGGTCAGCCATTAATCTTAAATAGGACTAATTGACAATGACGTCTATTGTTCCTCTAACACGTGATCAACGGTGATTGACCATGCGAATCTGAGCAAAAATAAATTCGCAACAAAATAAAATTAATAGCTTTTATAAACTATAAAATCTTATGATAAAAGTAGAGCGTTAAAAAATATTAAAATTTCCTCTTAGAAAAACAAAAAAACAGAAACACGAAGAAGCGCATTTTGTCGGGAATAATTTAATTAAATTTTTAAACCCGAAAAAAAAAACACAGCATAAATATTTCTTCTCTTCTAATCAAAATATTCGTCTAGATGTTTTTTAATCGGATATTTCTGAATATGTATTTAAAAAAAAAAGAAAAGAAAAAGGATAGTTTTAACGGTTTAGAATTACTTCATCCTGTCTTGCTGCCTACTGAATATGTCTGCTATCATTAAGACAGATGTAAAGAACATTACATAAATAACTTCTTCGATTTTCGATATTTGTCAATGTTGCTGATAAGAAAATCTGTTTTAGTTAAATACGAGAGCCTCGTAAAGGTTATTGTTCTTTGAGTGATTAATGACTCACACTCGTTACCTGTTGATTGATTGTTCTATTGAGTTCGCACTTTAGCGAGGAAATTTCTGATACTTTATTTTGTTACCTAAGTATACTCGATCAAAAAGCTTGTTTAAAAACCGAAAACCGGCGTTTCTTTTTTAATAACTCCAGAAGTCAAACTCCACACAGTACAAAGAACAAATTTTATTCGAGGTCGCTTGAACTACGATACCAAAAAATAAAAATTATAAAAATCGACTGCATAACTCAGATAATGCCGATAAAAGATTAAAAACGACGTTGTTGGTCACGTAAGTGATGATATTAGATATAAATATCAAGTTAATAGAGATATATATAATGTTAAAAAGTGTAAGTGGAGGCTTTGAGAAAACCATTTTAAATCTCTTTCCATGATTTCTGTATAAACTCAGACTAGCTGTAGATTTTGAACACGGCATTAAATACATAAATTATGCTGAATTTTTTTTTTATGTTAGCCTCACACCAATGCATGCACAAATATGCACAGATTGGATAATCATACTACAAACTCTGCATAAATATATCATTCCAGTTACTCGTATAAATAAACCGACATATAGACACGCATTAATAGTTCGCGTGTTTACAGTTTTGTTACGTATACAAAATCGTCACTTTAACATGATAATAAATATTTTTCTTCTTTAAAAAAAGTTTTTTTAAACTTATAATTAAAGTATAGACAGCAAGGGTGAATAGAAAATGTTTCTCAAAGGATTTTACAGTCTTAACAATATCTCTAATGTCGAAGATGTTATCGCTCGACTGTTTTACTTATTGCTCAGAACAACGACTTGAAAAAAATGAAGATTTTTTTTCTGTCTGGGAGGAATAATATACTCCATCGCAGATTCGCTGATTCGATTTAGCAAATTAAGCACCTCTCGGATTGATAAGCCCGCATCTGAATGTACAGTACTGTTAGTCATAATATATAGATTTTTGTGTAGATATAAATTTACTACCTTGTTCCAGATTTTATTCTGATAATAATAAATTTCTGACATATAATATGAAAGATAACTAAAAGAATTTCCGTTATTCATTCGATATAATTTTTTTTTTTTCCTTTTTTTATTTATCTTTCAAAAATTCTGTTGAAATTGGCAACACTAACATTTCATAAAAATAGCTACTTTTAAGTACATAATTGTTGGAGGCGTGAGTATTTGTTTGGTTTGTTCTATCTAAATAATTTATTGCCTTCTAATTTAGTTATCTGGAATTTATAACTGTACAAATCTAGCTGTTCTTCAAGGACGAATATATTGTCCTAGTTGATTCCTCAAACATAACTATACACTTGGATGGTCGGCTGCTGTACATACCAGGTCTTCTGCATTGTGATTGAATTTTGACAAGAACAAGTAAAAAAAAGGGTTACATTCGCATTTAAATTCTCAAAATTAGATTTTTTTCCATTATTATTTGAATGTTTAAATATATTTTTAGCATTAAGCGAAGTCCGAGTTTTATATTTCGGTGAAACGATACAGAGCTAATGTTTTAATTACTACACGTGGAACGACCTCAATTCGTCCAGTATCAAGTTTTAAATCAAATTATGCGATTTTGGAGTATTTATCGAAGTAAATTTTATAATAATCTTTCTGTTTATCGTAATTATCACAAACACGTCATCGTTAGATAATTTTTATAATTCTTCAGACGTACTGAAGCAATGGGTGAATAACTGACATATCACCTGAATTTCGATCGTCAGAAATTCGCCATTTCTCTCGGTTGTCGTAGAATAAACAGTCGAATCCGTTTCAGAAATAAGTAAAAATACATTCAGACGAAACGAAGGAATAATAATAATAATATAAAAAAAAATCTCTAAAATAAATATTTAGTGTAACACAGTACGGTGAATTATAAGTGTTTTGACCTTCTATGTTTGTTTTTTTCTGCTCGAGAGCGGATGATCCTAATATTCAAGCATAAAAATTCCACTAAGAGACGTAAGTTTATCACAGAGAAGGACAAGAAATGCGAAACTGCTTCGTCATAAAACATGATCCCGTTCCCGTCTGATGGAGGTTACTGTACAACACAACGGAAACGATGACGACAGATAAGTCAACCAATTACTCTGCCCCTTTATTTCTAATGGATAATTATGCACTCTCCAATTACTCGGTAGAGTCGGAAATCTCAATCTTTATTAATAGAAATAATTTAAATATAAATCACTCTCCTTTCTCTACCTTTAACAAATAGTATCTGTCTCTCTCGCTAATCTCTAGTTTTAATTGGAGTTTCTTACTCCAAATCATAAGGGTAATTATGATCGATCTAGAAATTTACCTGAAAGCATTTTTACTCCATCCACAAAACCTAAAATCAGTTAGTATTAGAGTTCAAATTATTATACTGTACTTTAAATTTTCAAAAAAAAAAAAAAAAATGAAGCATACGACATATATTAATTAATGAATATAAATATTAAAATATTCAATTTTAATAACATTTTACTAATACAATAATATACGTATAATTATTGCATATCTTGTATCAATTAATTGGATATAAATACTTTTTTATATCTAGTAATTAATACTGTTATTCATAGGCTTACTGTAAGTGTATATTTAAAAATATTAATAACTTCTGTTCTGTAGGAGTTAAAATCAATCTGTAAAACGCTTCCATAAGAGAATTCTTGATTTTAATTTTTCCTTTCTTATTTTTTCCAGATTATCTGCCATATGATATAACAATGGCTTCGATAGAAGAGAATTTTAATTGTGGACATGCCCAGACTTTAAAAACTCTGAAATTAAATGTAATAAAACTTCAAAAAGTTAATTATCTCATGCTGAAATATTTTACAGATTGCTTTTATCTCTTATAGAACAGAAGTTAAGTAAAATTTTAAATTGTACAATGAGTTTATAATGATCATTTGTATTTAATTTTTATTTTCAGTAATTAATACATGATATATTTTAATTTTTATGTATAATAATTAATACTGTATATATATTATGTATTAATTACTATATATAAAAATTAAGAATTGTATATTAATATAATGTATTTAATTTTTATAATGTATGCTACATTATAAGAATTAAATACACTATTTTAATATAATTATTAATATTAAGTACTGTATAAAAATAATAAGATGCTTACTTATTAAATTGCCAGTTTTAAATGGTACATGATACATGCTTAACATAATATATTAGAGAATTAAAATTTAATAAGTAATTTTTATATCATAGAAGTTAAAACTATTCAGTTTTTTATTTTTAATTTAGTTTTTACATGTGCAAAAATAAATAATAAATAAATAATTTTTTTTATACTGTAAATTGTTAATGTAGAAAGAAAGTAATCTCAGTGACGTCTTGGGACATTTTGTCACAAATGTCACGTAACTCCATGAGGATTTCAAAAAAAAAAAAACCGTTTGAGTCCATTAAAAAAAAAAAAAAAATGTTTAATTTAATATTTAAAATTGCATTAAAAAATTCATATATAATTTCCATTTATCCTTGACCACCTTAATTAGATCGCAGATTGAAAAAAATTTAATGCAAACAAATACTGTTAATCTAATTTAGTTTCATTAATTTTTTTTAATGCTCCCCATGCAATTTTTTTTTTTTTATCATCTTAAATTTTTTTGAATATTTAGGTTAGTTATTATCCGAAATTGTGACGTATTGATAAAAACTGTTTTAGAAAAATTAAATTTTAAAATGCAAAAATTATTAATTTAAGATATTTTACGTAAATATTTCGGCCATAAATAATTTTTAAAGATGCATATTTACATGTTAGATAATGAATAAGTTATCTTTGCTTGGAATATTTTCAAAAAAACATTTTGTTTTTTAGTTACTTCCGTTTAAAATTTGTTGTTGAAGGAAGGAAAGAATATATAACAACTGCCAACGTTACTAAAGCAATATTGGCGAAATTTTTGCAAATTTATCGGCATCTCTGTAATATAAATAATCCAATTATAGCATGATAAAAAGTGAAAATTTTAATTTTAAATTGATTTTTTCCCAATACATTACATTGCAAAAATTACGTGGCATTTTCAGAATGTTTGCATGCATCAGGTAAATTTTATACACATATCTATCAATGCGTTAGAGAAAATTTGATGCACGCAATTTTCAATTCGAGTTTTGAATCTCGATAACTGAAGAATAAATAAGTTTAAACTTAATTTAACAATATATATGGATTAAAAATTATTAAACTTTTCTTAATAATATTAAACTTAAAGTATACTTAACTGAAACTATAGAATTTTCCTAGTTAGGATCTGATGCAAAAATTGTAAGAGAAGGAAGAGATATCGTTAAAATATTAATAAATTTTTATATTAAACACGAAAACACATCTTTTAAAGAAGGATAATCACTAGAAATAACTATCTTTATTACTACAAAACTTGTTTTGGTGGGTGTAACGACATTAAGTTAAGTTTAAAACTGGAAATATGGGGTGTGGAATATAAAATTTATGATATATATATGACAGAATTTTATCAGATTTCTGTTCTTCATTTAATCTCAAAGAACCGTAAAAATTATATCTGAAAATACATTAACTCGAAATATAATTGTTAACCGAATAGTTTAAATCTTAGAGATGCTGCTCGTCAAAAAGTTAAAATTTTAACAAGAGATAATAAAAATCACGATCGAAATTCGACAAAATATGAAAGACGTCATTGGGGAATGCAAAGCAGAGTAAACAACAAAGAATCGGAATGCTTAGTCTCCGGAATGACCTGTTTTCCGTTGATTTTCCTGGAAAAATACAGTTTGCATTTTTCAGAATAGAAAAAAAAATAAAAATAAAAAGAAATCTAGATTAGTTTATCTATTGAGCCCCAAGTTCATCATCTTAATTCTTATTTTGATCAGTTTTTTTTTTTTTTTAATTCACGTAAGCATCGAATTCGTGATAGAGAGTAATAAAAATCAATTCCTTTAAGATATCAATAAGTGAGCATTACGTTGTCGTATAGCTCGATAGGAATGAGATAAGAAAAGGATCACACATTGATTTATTCTATATTAAGCTACCTAATAAGATTTCTTGTAATGCGGTATTTTTTCTCGTAAACAAAACAAATTTAGAATCAGCATTGATTAGAATGTAATCTTATCACACTAATTAAGGTGATACTTCTATTCCTGATGCCAACAAACTATAATAACCTTTGATTTTTTTTTTCTTATAACAAATACGCTAGTTCCTTCCTCAAAATATATATTAATGAGATAAATAATAAACTTTTTTTACATTTTTATAATGGGGTAATTTTTAAGATTCGTTTTAACGTGTGAGAAACATATAAATACAAATTCGATTATTCAGAAAATTGGGATGAAACTTTACGTAAAATCGAATTTCTGCGAAAGTTTGGATAAAAAAATTTTTTAGAAAGAAAAAAAAAAACGAAAACATATCTAATTTTCTCATGATAACTTTACACTATAATTATAGATCAATCAAGAAGCATTTCTTTTTTTTAATTTTTAATTGAGTATCGAATTGCATTGAGTAATTTATCAGAAAATTTATTTAATTTTCTCACATTAATCCGTTTCTCAAATATTCAGATATGATTTTAATGAGAAAATTAGAATTTTATCTTTAAGATTATTTGTTTATTTTTAAAAATTATTTAGATATTCAAGATGGTCTCATTATGACTCTCATAAAAAATTATTAAACTATAGAGCACACTATAAATTTATTTTTGTATTTCTAAACTGATGAAGTGAGATAAATTATAATGGTTTCTTTTTCTATGAAATTCACAATAGCTTAAAATTTGTTGATGGATCAATATAAAATTTTTAATAATTTATTTATAACTTTGTAATTTTTTTAAGGTAAGTGTTTCTGTTACACATACAGGATTTTTCCTTATTTAGCGATAAAAAAAATGCAAAATTTTTACTGTAAATTTCACTTAATATATGGTATTTCATGTGCAACGTATAAGTTTCTCAAGTATCTATTAGTATTATTAATCAGCTTAACAATATAAAAAACAAATATATTAAAAATAGTGTCAAAATACATTCAAACCTTTACAAATATATATTTATTAAGAAAAATAGAGATTCTGCTCTGAATTTGAACCCTCGAAAAAGGGAGAACAAAGTGACAAAAATATAGAAAAGCTAAAGAAAGGAAGTATTCTGTCAGATGCATATTACTAACAAAAAAAGGGCACACTTTAATCGTCTTTCATGATATACGAAGACAGTGAGTGAACTTTTCCCCTACCCGAACGAATTATAGGAGTTTAATGTTGTCTACTGCTTTTATTAAATATTTTTTGATGTGTTTGAAAAAAAAAATGATAATTTTCACTGTTTGAATATGATGGAATCCTGAAGCATACCCTTAAGGGTTTTATTAAATCTTCAAAGTTTTACAATTCCTCGCTTGGAGAAATGCTTTCCACTTTGATAAAGTTTAAGCTGTAGGCTGTGCAATGGGCGAAACTACAGACTATGGCCATTACTTTCAATAATTTCTTAAATTTATTTATCATTATGGAAGTAATATCTAATACTTGCGTGCAGAAACGGAAAATTTTCATCATTTTTTTTTTCCTATCAAAAATGACATTAAAGATTTTTTCTGTTCTGTTTTACAGAATGGCAGAAAAAAGGAAAGCCAGTTAATTACGACATATTATTAACATTAACAAAACATGCTGTTTAAAAATAATGGCGGTTATAAAACATCCAAGATTAGTTCTTAGACAATTTTCCTCTAGATTCACCGAAATACGAGGCGCCAAATTTTGCTGATAAAATAAAAAAATAAATTACAATCTTATCAAAAAAATTAAGAAAAAAACCATGCTTAATAATAAACAGTTTTATTAAAAAATTGAATGTAAACATCGTATGATGGAGTGCCATGACAGGCGAAAACCCTAGCTGGTTCTATGTATAAATATGAAGATTTTGCAGAATCTATGTTAATTCACAGAAAGCATCGATGTTTATAAGTAATCTTGTGAATTTAATGATTCAAATTTGAAAAAGAAACTGGGAAACTTGCTGTCGATATTCTCAGCAAGTTTCCTACTTTCACTATCGTTTTACAATATTAGATTACATGATAATTTTATTAACATTTTATAATCGTTATTTGTGAAAGTGAATAGGCATAATCTATATAAAATTTTAACATCTTATAAAAAAACTTCTGATACGTGAAATTTATATTAAATATTTTGCATGTTTTATTATTAATCACGAGGAAACTCTGTATGACTATTATATTTAAAAATGCAATAATTATCAATCGTTTTGTTCGATGTAACCTTCGTATTACGAAAGTGAAAATAATATTTCGTTTCATCAAATATTTAAAACTCAGTGAAGCAAAGTAACATATAAAATTGTAGAGATAATTAATATAATTTATAAAATCTTTGATTCATTTTGCTCTAATTATTATTATTATTATTATTTTAACAAAAATATAAACACGATATTTTGTTTTGTAACTTTATTCAATTTTTATGAACATATAATTCCAAAAGTATTATTATATTTTGAATAGTATATCCCCGGAATTATACTACTAAAAAAAATCCAGATCAGTTTTCACTTTTCAGGGGAAAAGTCTGAATTTTCTCCATTAATCCTCCACCTTCATAATAAAATTTATTGCATTGCATCGCGATTTGATCAGACGATGACCTACCTAACCCATTTATTATCGCTCGGAAGTAATGTTGTTATAGTATTGTGCATTAGGAATTAATAATAATAAAAAATGGCCTGTTGGCCTTGTGATATAAAGCCAACCAGTTGTAGTATCTGGATCGTTTCCAGATTCCACATTTCCCAAATTTTTTAGGCCGATTCGTTCGTTAAACAATTTTATCTGTTGGTCAATTCTATGTGAACGTTCCATGCAGGCTCTGGACCAACCCGTCACTGTTAGTAGTAATATTTGTGGTTAGAAAGTTGTGGTAAAAACTAGCAACAAGAAAGATCAAGTTTTAAATCTTGATTTTTATTTTAAAAAGTAAAAATATATTGGATTAATGCGAATGAATACATTTTAGGGCCACGAATGTGTATTTATCATCATAAATTCGAATAAATATTTATTAGAATTTAGTGTATTAATTTATTATGAAAATTAAGATTTGTTAGTATATAAAATTTCCAAATGCACAATAGACATGCGGTAATAAATACTTCATACAGTATGGAAAAATATCAGAAGTATTTTTCCTAAAAAAAAAAAAAAAAAACATTTATAAACTGTTTTATTATTAGCTTTTTATTTATGAACTGCTCATAAATTTTGTGAGTATCATTTTATTCTTATAAAATGCAATTCATGTTAGCACATGTATTTAACATAAATTGTAATGAAGTAAATTATGCGCTGATCATCTCGGAGGAAAAGATTAATCTCCATATTAGTAGTAATACACACTAATCATAGTTCGACCGAGTAATACATTGGCAAAGCTGAATATTATGTATGCGTGAGAACAATTACGTAATAATACTTTTTCTGTGTGGCTTTATGCCACTTTCCACTTGGTGTGTGTTTGTGGGTGTGTGCGCTAAGCGGGGAACTGTTGCTTGTGGATCTCTCGCACGAGTGTGTTGGTTTCCATTGTTTGGCTTTGGAGCCGAAAGTGAAAATGGTCACGTGATTATTGGAAAGTCGTCATTAACAGGTCCGAACAAGAAATAACAAGAATAAACGCGTAGACGACTAATTGAATAAAATAAATTAATTGTTTATCGCATATCTATTTTTATTTAATTCCTTTATATATTTTCCTCCCTCCTTTGATGGTTTTAAGAATTTTATTCGTGAAGTGAAAAAAAATGAATAATAAAACAAATAAATTTAAATTAAAACATTGAATTTCTTTAGAAATCGCACAAAAGAAGAATCTTCGTGGAGTATCAGTGCGAATGATCATGATGCGTACAAACTATTATTAAAAATAGATTAAAAAATAAGATCGTTGCATGTCGTAGTATCAAATAAAGCACTTTACGCAGTAGAAGTTTTCAAAAACAAGTTTAATAACACTATTGAACCGAACGTTTTCGGTGGTTCATACCACCCTCATCAGGTATTACACTCGGTTAAAGCCAAAAACTTTAC
>WUQG02100587.1:0-25797 GCA_011317285.2 Androctonus mauritanicus | reverse complement strand
AGTACTTCCAAGAAAAACCACCCTTTTTACCAGATGGTACAATTGCACGCATTTACAAAAGTTTCCTGACGTCATTTACGTGTATAACATCTATTCCTGTGTTAAATATAAGAATGTAGGGTCAGGAACAGGGATGGTTCATTCACGCCCTTCACGTGTGAGAAAAAATACTGCACGCAGATAATAATGTTCCCTTTATTTTACTACTAAACCTGCCATTTTTTGGCAATTTTCCCAAGGATATTCCAATGCAGTAATTTAAGAAAATATGTTTTTCTTCTCTTCTTCCCTTAAATTGTTGTTATTACTTAAAAATTCAAAATTCTTTACCGAAATTTGTTTCAAAAATATTCAAAAAGATGATATTTCTAATAAGACGGATAATAAAATAAATAAATTTCGAATGTTTACTTAAACTAACTGTATCGTTGTCAAATACAGGATTAAGCAGACAGATTAATATTAATATTAATGAACATTAATTTGTGCAAAATTAACGCATTTATAAGGTTTAAATAATTAATATACTTAAGAGTTGTGATGTAATTATTATTATTAAGAAAGTTGTCGTGTTTTATCATTTAATTATAAATTTCTTTATTTAATCTCACATAAATTTCAAACTTAAATATTTAAAAAATAACAATAATAATTTTCTTCATAGAAGTTTAGATTCTAATTGAATTTCTAATTTTATAATATTTAAAAAGTTTTACTCATTTTATAAAGAAATTTTTATATCTTTGACTACTTTATTACTCTATTTATAATTTTGAATTTTTATTTGCAGTATAAATTATTTTTATAATATTTTTAGTTGAAGATAAATCTGCGATTGCTACAAAACGATTTCTTTAGAATTCAAAATTACCATTAGAGAAATTATAATCCTAGCATTATTGGGAAGAGAAATGATAATTATTATTATTATAATAATCCTAATACTTAAAATATTAAAATTTCTCATCAATAAAAAAGCCATAAAACACCAGTTAATTCCATTCTGCATCATTGTTCCTGTAATAGCACTTTGGCTCCGAAAGTTTAATGTCTTCTTTTTAAATCGATTGTTATGTTCTTAAATATTCAATTAAAAGATTGTCTGAATTTTCTGTTTATTTTTAAACCGAAGATATATATATATATTTAATATCAAATTTTTAAAATTAACATATCTTTAATATTAATTCTTACATCATTAATATATAATTTCACTATCAATAAATAAAATGAATTCTTGGTAAAATTACAAATGTAATGTGTATATCTGTATAAAGGAAGTTTTCTTTCATAACACGAAGGAAAAGTAAGAATTTAATACAGAAATTCTTACAAAGGAGAAGAATGATACTCAGGAACAGATGGAATGGGAAGTGGAAAGGAAGAATTAACGAAAAGATCCGATTTTCAGTATTTTGCTGATTCAGAAAGATGTGGATAAAGAAATTTTTTATTTATCTACTTATAGGATTCTACCAGATTTGAATGTTTCTTTTGATTTTAACATGTTTACAAGTTATTTTTTGCTTTAAAACCAATTAAAACAAACGTATAAATTGAAATGAGCTATACTTCGAACTTTATTAACAATTATATAAAATTTATTATATTTAAATGAATTTGCTTAGTTTAATTATAAATTGAGTCAACTCCTAGTACATTTAATCATTTCTATCCAGAAACAGAATAAATTGTAAACTTTGCAATTTAAATAATTACCTTTTCCTTTCATTCATAGTAAAATTTCTATGCAACAAAGTTTTGAACTTTAATTATCCTATCTATTGGCAAATTTTAGTAATTTAAAACAAAATTGTTTGAAATTTATTCTTAAATTCAAATTTTCAAGATCCGCCCTGAGTTATAATAAAAGAGATGATACGTATATGTAAATATGCATATTTTTGCTTTAAATGAATTTAAATTTTGCATGGTGCATCTCGTTATGTGTATCAGGAAATAGAAAATTATAGATCTCAAGTTACTATACTGCGATGTGTCATTAATGTGGATATTTCTTATGCACATATATTATAAACAGTAGAAGGAAAATTGATGAGGAAGGAATTTTCCTACTATACTTTTATCCTCTTCTTTAAATAAATGAAAAGAAATTAAGCTAATTTATCGAATGATTATTTCTCAGTGGATTAGCGTGATCATCATATGGCACCTCAACTGAGCCAATTTAGCCACATCAAAACGTAGATCGTACATCATTGTAATGATGACCGGACTACTAATCACTTAGTCTAGTAGTTTATCGTGCACCCAAGCGGGTAATTTAGGTCCAGGTGCT
The DNA here is from genome assembly GCA_011317285.2 of Androctonus mauritanicus. Lineage (NCBI taxonomy): Eukaryota > Metazoa > Arthropoda > Arachnida > Scorpiones > Buthidae > Androctonus > Androctonus mauritanicus. The sequence continues at coordinate 23,498 of WUQG02100587.1, read as the reverse complement.
TTCCTGTCACATATAGCTATAGGAATAGGCTTGATATAACATGCATAAACCATTGCACCACAATATCATTTCATAATAAATTATAAGATTAATGTAATTTCCGAATTATAGTTATGTCATTAGATAATTTGGCTTCGTATGTGCGAAAGAATATGATAAAACTTCTAAAATACACGCCTAAGGAAAAAGAGTCAATAAATATAATTAAAAGAAAAAACCAAGCCCAAATAATCACGTTTCAATTAATTGAAATATATTTCGTTTTAATGCTAATCGATTTCTAATTAATTAGATTGTAGCATCATCATTTTTAAATAACTAATTGCAATTAACTAGTATTCATTGCATTTTTTAAATTTACATAATTATACTGAAATGGATTTTTTACTGTCTAAATTTTATCAATTAAAAGTAATCAACAACTATTAATTGTCATTAAGCGAAATACAAGTAAATATATTTAACATTAAAATAGAATTTTTTGGAAAAAATCAATAACGTTTTTTTTCTTCTTTAGGCACTAAATAATACGATCCATTGTCTTTTCATCATTGAGAATTTAAATTTATATTTCTCTTGGTAACTTTATTTGAATAATCGATTTTAGTATCATTCTAGTTTCTTTCTTAGACAAACAACATAATATTGCCGATTCGACATTTTAAATATAAGGTATCTTTATTTATTTACATCAAATTTGCATTCATTGTTTATTTTACTTAAAAGTTAGTTATAATTTATATTGGGGGAAAAAGATTTTTTTTTTAATATGAGGATATTTTACTTGGAAAATATATAAACATTTGAAAGAATTTTATGATTTAGTTTTATATATATAGAATGAAAAGATATAAAGCATAAGAAAATGTAAACTTAGTATAAAACGAAACAACTGACAACGAAATCTTCACAAACACTTGTCGGTTCTATCTGGATGCATTTTCTCTATTTTTCTGTTATTTTGGGTTTAGAAAGCAAGTGATTAAATTCTTTTCTATCGTCAAATACTTTTAAGAATAAAGTTAGTAAAGGATTTTTTTCTTTACTAATGTTTGTTCAGCTTAACAATGCTTCTTTTTTTAAGTTTACGCCTTTCACGATGGAAATGGAAAAATATAATTGATTCTCGTAAAAAAAATCGACAATTTTTGTATAAATGCAATTATATTATATCTTTTGTGTGATTTGAATCATTGAAATGTTGAGATTTTTTCGTTAAAATATTATTTTTTATAATTGAATTAAAAGGTAGTTTTAATTAACTTTTATCAATTTTTTGTTTTATAGATTTGAAATTATAGATCTGGAGACAATACGTAAATGATAGGAAATTAATAATTCCAAGATAAATAGTTGTAAACAAGATTAGGCGAGGAAGAGTATTGTGAAATGGTTTCTATCTATAGGAACACAATCACAGCTCAAGAACTGCTACAAAGTTGTTTTCTGAGAGATTTCCAGGTTCACAGACTGTGTAACATTGTTGCGTGCTACAAAGAATCTGAAAGAAAGAGAAATCTTCGACCGGAAAAGGATCTAGACAAGACTAGTTGATTCAATTACGAGTGTGAAGGAGGCAGGTGTGTTCGCCTACATTATTACACATCCATATTATAGGACTACTTAGATAAGTTACTGAATTATATGGCCTCTGTACAAAATCCTCATGATATGTGAAAATTTTAAGTTCTTGCACAAGTATAAAATATATTATCTTCATTTTTAGAAATTTTACTAATTTTAATGTATTTAAAACAAGTAAAAAATCTTTTCTATATTAAATTTTTGAAATTAATACAGTGTGATTTTCAATCATCATTAATTTATTGAAAAACTACAACAGATAAACAACTTATATATAAAGAGAGATATCACAGATAATTATAGATTTTGGACTGTACGCTGATTAGATTTACTTCTTTGATGGAGATTAATCTATTGAAAATCCGTACTTGACAGCTGTACACTGATTGAACCTTCTTCTTTAATGCATTAGTCTATTGAGAATCTGTATGGATAAGATCCAACAGTATCGGAGATAATTGTATAAATTTAGGACCATACATTGATTGTATTCTCTTCTTTTAATGGAGATTATAATTTTGCTACTTTTGCAGATTTAAATAAGAAACACGAAGATAATTCAACACGATTTCAAATTTTATACAAATCATTTAATTAAAGAATTTTGATAAATTAGGGCACTTTTGAACTAGCATAATGATCACAGAGATATATTTAGGCCACTTGAATTTATGCTAATATTTGTAGTTGTTGATAAACCATTTGGAGTTATGAATATGATGTGTGAATCACATATTATAATCATAACATAAATAGCACTTTCTCTAAATACTTTTCATAATTATTAACATATTTAGGCCTATACATAAATGATTTCAGATTGAAAGATGCAAACAAAAATATTGAACATATTTATGTCTGGAAATTCACTTAAAAGAAATAAATTTAAGAAAAATTATATTCATTCATATTTAACATTAAATAAATATAGCTCGATGTAAAATTGGGTAATTTGCATTAAACTTAACGTGAAGATAAATGATAATTTAATAGATCATCTTTTATTTATAATTCTTATAATTAATAATATGCAAATTAGATATTTCATGAAAATTAATATAATTACAAATAAATAATTACATTTGATATCTTAATGCAAATACGATAAGTAGTTATTTTATTATTTTTTTACATTATTCAACATAAAATTTAAACTTTTATAAATGAAATGTAATTTTTTTTCCACAGTTACAATTTAATTATTTTATTTTGTGACATATTTATTCAGCTAAATTTTTACATAATAAAGTATGTTATAACATGAAGAATATATTAGTTATCTATTCAGTTGAAAGCAAGAAAAACGTAAACTTTGCAAAAAAAAACTACTAAAAATAATTCACTTTAAACATAATTTTAAATTTCGATTCGGGAATTCGGGATTCATTTTATTTTAAATAAAATCGTATAAGTCTAAAATTTTGCATAAATGCATAACAAATTGAATCAAAAAATTCCAAAATTTAATTTAAATAAATTTGATAGAACATAACCAATACGTAATGTTCTATCCAGAATGAACTGAATAAAAATGTTCATCTTCCAAAAAAACTACATAAAAGAAAAGATTACAATGAAATAATAGAGTAGAAAAGAACAAAAAAATATAGATTTGAACTATTTACGAATTAAATATTAATCAAGAAAGAACTTTTTATAAACTGTCCATTGTTTGGTTGGATAAAAAAAGATTGCAAGAAAATTGCAGCTAGAATGTGTTTTCTTATAATAAGCTATTGCGTGTACATTTTATATTGCATTGTGTCATTCTAAATATTACGGTAACTTGGTATTCGCACGCATTTTACTCAATAAAACTTGTTAAATAAGAATGAATGAAACGAAAAGAAATCATAATGCAACTTTAACAAGAAGAATGTAGCAGTAAAAATGAAATTCAAAATTCTTACTTAATTTAAGAATTTTTTATATGTTTTTACAGCATTCAAAAATTGTTTTGAAAATCTAATAAGACAACAATTTAAATATTTTACGAAATTACTAAAATTTTTTTAAGTTTAAATTTAAAAAATATATATATATTAAATTATAGGATGTATTTTTGTGACCAATTACATAAAATTCAAATCATTGAAACATTCAATTTAGCGAATTAAATACATAAAAAAAAACTCAAAATCAATGTTCTGAAACTGTTTCCAATTTCTACACCACGTATTGGAAATCTCCCTTGGGAGAAGATAAAATTCCCTGGGTTCAGACTTGATAAAGCAGTCTTTAGTACTACAGAAGTTAGATATAGGCAATCCAGCAGGTGCCAAAAGATAGGAAGTTTTGTAAGTTGATCTGGGGGTCGTTTCTAATCAAGTGGTCTACAGTAAGGTCAAAAACGGTGTTAAAGAAGTTAAGCTTTTATGTCGCTGAACGTTAAAGAAGTTAAATTTGTAAGATGGTCGTTGTATACAAAGTTATCCTCTGGAGATCCATTTATATTGATTTGTTTCAAGGGCTGCACACCATCTGTCTGATACAATTACGAGTCCCTTTAGAGAAAAACCGTGACAATGCATGTCCGAAAATTACACCAACCACTACAGGTTTTCACTTTTTGAAAATAGAAATTTCTAAACGTTTTTCTTACTCTACTCGTACTGAAAAATGAAAAAAAAAGGAAGTGAAATAGTAGCTAACCATAAATGGCATCAAAGCATTTGAACAAATGGAATTTTTATCCATTAAAAACCTGAATTTAACTGATGAAATAAATTTCGTTAAAACTTTAATTATATATATCCATTTTAGTATCTGTATATACAATATTTTTCAGACTTTAGTTAGCGATATAAATATTTAAGATAAAGAAAAGACTGCAAACACAAGATAAGAATGATGTGCATTATAAATAGTTTGTAAAAGTGTTGAGAGAAAGATGGCTTTTGATGCAACTCGTGTTAGTTTTATCGTTGAAATTCCTCAGTTTGTTGAAAATTTCTCAACATAACAGTAAGAGAAATTCCTTCACTTTACCCGTATCAAGAAATGTACTATGTAGCCTGCGGGAGTCATATCGGAATTTCAAGCACTTTACAAAAAGCAACAGGCAATTGCAGAAACTATTTCAAACACATATCAACTTAGAAATATCCAATTCCTTTCAGGATGAAGGATATAATATTTCTAACACTATTTGTTTCATTTTCGGAAAAGTATTTCTCTTCTATACAGAAAATGATGAGTTATACAGTTTTTTGGCTATTCGGTAAATGTAAGACAAAATATATTATTTCTGCTGAGAAGTTGTTTACAAATAGTTTTTTTCGAGAGAGAAGTATGAATAAATAAAATATAAACGTATAATGGAATATCACTCTTTTTCTTTCTAGTATTTGTTTTCCTTCTGAATTTTCTTTCTACCAACAAAATCTTTTGAAAGGTATATAGTATTTTATGTTGAAGAATAGCATGTAGTTCTTCAATTATTCTTTTGTCAGTTCTGATATTTTTTAAACTGTTTATTATATTACGCCATTGAAATGCTATTGATGTAACAAAATATCAGACGAAAAATATGATAGTAAAAATTTGTGGAAAAAAGAGGGATTGTAGAAATCACAATGTTACATTTATTATTAATTTAGAAGGGGAATGAGTGAATGTATCATAATTAGATTAATTTTTCTTTCAATTTTGCGTGTGAAACAGTTAAACAACTAAGGAAACAATTACGTTTTTTACTTTTCGTGATTATAAAGGAGATTATCAGCAGGTGAAAGAATCCCTTGCTGTGCCTACTTCCATTAAGAAACTCATCATATAAAGATAATTTAAAAGATACAGGATGAACATTTGAATTCCTTTTAACCAAAATTTTTTCTTTTTTATGTTAAGTTTTTCAACATTTCGGATAAAAGAAAGAATTCCGAATACTCATTAGGAAGAATGGGGCCAATAGTAAAATTCTAGTGTTCAATTGTAAGCCATTTGGAACAAAAGAAGTAGGAAGAAGTCAGACCTAATGTTCCACGTTTCTCGAGACCATTACTGAGTTCTGGTTCCTTCTTGAACGATTTCTCGACTCAGTTTATCGACTTTGCTCGAGTGACAAGAATTTGCTCCCAATCGATGCCAAACATGACAGTTAGTTCTAAGTAAATCGGACTATGTAGCTTTGTTAACAATATTATACTAAAATTCTATTTATATGTATCGTGTTTCACAACTTTTGAATTCTAAATTTAATTTTTTCACTTTATTATATTCACTTTCTAATCCTGTTTTTCATTATTTCAAAATTTTTTAATATGTTGCTTTATTACAATATAAAATTACAACAGAAATTATGAAATTTTTAATATTTGTAAAGTGCTTTGTTTAATTTAAAATTATGTACAGAAAAAAATTCAATTTTTTATGAAAAATGAATGAAACAACACGTATTGAATGCTACCAATAAACTTTAGAAATGAAATGTTGATATCATATAAAATATTGATTAAGCGAATGAATAAAACATAATGATTGGATTACATAGAGGATAAGGACAAAAATATTTGATTAGTAAGAAAGCACTAGTTGTCTGATGAATGGTTTATGATGAGGAACGAAAAAAATATTTTTTTGAGAATATTTTTCCCATAAGAAAAACGAAAGTTCTTTATTAATTAAAATCATATATAGTAATTGCAATTAGCAATCAACAAAAATATAATTTATTTATAAGAAAAATAATGAGATAAAACACGAAAATTTAGTATATTTTAAAAGTAATTTTACATATATGAGAATTTTTATGCTTTTTTAAAAGTTTTAAAAAATATTTTTCTATTAACTTCAATAATAAGCAAATTTTAACCTTAACAAGTTCAATGTTCGTTAATTTTAATAAGAACAATCGAATGTTGAAACAATTGAATATAACATCACGCTATAAATTGTATAAAGGAAATTAGATAGGTTGCAGCAGTTCCATTCCTGTCAGTGACTAGCTTAACATACTTTGTATGTAATCAGAAGAAATAGGATTTTTGTCGTAGTCTGATCGTTATTCCATCCACATTAGTCGGTTACCAAGGTGATAGTGTCATTTTATCGTACCCAGGATGAAAACAAAGCCACTGAGAGGGAATCCTATTAACGCCTTTAAACGAGAACATTTGACATCTTGAGGTTTATAAACTGCCACTTATTATTATCTTATGTGTAAATCATACGATATAAAATTATTTATAATTCTAATTTTCCTTTGATATTATTTTATATAGAATTGTTTCTGTTACGCGAAAACATCTTTGTGACATTTTTTAAAACGGAATGTTTATGAGAAAGTAATAAAATTAACTAAAAATAAATAATTTACTACTGATACATTTAATAATGAAATTGTTTCTTTCCTTTGTTATAAAAATATTTTAACAGTATTGTTATGAAGTACAATGACTTTTGTGACATTTATGACAAACGCGAGACTCGGTTTTGTGAAAGAATAAAAAATATGTAGTATCACATATCTTCATCTTTCATCTGAAACTGTGAAACAAAACACATTTTCAATTTTTAAATTCTGAACAACATTAAAAAAAAAAAAAAACTGACATCTAAAATAAATTTTCAACGTTCAAATTTCTTGTTATAAACGATCCTTTCAACTTTTAGGATAATAAATAATGAATAAATTATAATTACAAGAAGTAAAATATAATAAAGAGGAGGCGCATTTTGTTGGAAATTGTTTAACGTTAAAAGAAACTGCGGAAGGTTGCAAGAATACCGATCGTTCAATAGCTTCTTCTAATGGAATGGCAATGCTACCTCGTTTCTTTATGATGCTCTTGAGCATAGAAAACAATGTTTAGTAAAGTCTTGCTGGCTATAAAGGAAACTTAAGTTGCAATCTTCTTCACCATTGTAATACAGTGCCTGTATCACATTTATCGCGGAAAATCTTCAATAAAATACACCGAGAGTTCAGCTTAGAATGCAAATGACAGTATACATTGCTTTTAAACTAAACATGAAAGAATATAAGAAGAAAGAGTCCAACAGCATATTGAAAACGCAAGAAATTTAACGAATAGCTGTTGTCTAGTAATTACAAATAATTTATAAATATAATTCATAAAAATTCTATTGTTAATATAAATTATCGTAAGAGAAAATGCTCTTTACAAAATACAATAACAACCGAAGAAGATTTTAATTAATTATCGTCATTAAAAATTTTGATGTATAAAGAAGTTATAGTTATGTAGTCATCTCTGAATAATTATCTTGGCATAATTATCCCAAATTTATTTATTATCGAGCCAATAAAATCAGTAAATTATTAATATGTTTGCAGGATAAGCAAAATGAGATTAATAATTAGTAAGTGATAATATCTCAACATATCACCAAGAAAAATTTTCCAACTGCAATCGAAGTTCGTGCTTTAGGCTATGTTTCTAATGAGAAACAATGATAGTTCTTTGCATCCGTCGTTAAGTTGCAAAGCCACTAGCAATCTTTCTTCTTCGCGTTTTTCTTCTCTTAATGAATTTCGATACAGGAAGAGTACCAGCAATAATGAATATAATGATGCATGTAGTCGCTACAAGTCAAAACAAATTCGAGAATATTTAGTACTCTGTCAGAGTGGGCGCACATATTTTACACACAAGTTTTATAGTTAAAAGTATAGTCATTTCCTAGAGATATTATGATAGACGATGGATAATATTTTATAACTTTTGTCATAAACATTAATCATATCCTGGCACCTGTTTCCATTCAGTCTTGTAACTATCCTTGTCATAAAAATTATTATTTGTATTAAAAACCATTATTAAAACAACGAGTTATTCTGTAATTTTATGGTACAATTCCTATTTTATAAATTGCTTTATCGTCACCACTTCAAAAAACTAAATTGATTGAATTGCTTACTTATTAATAACAGATAATTTTTCATTTCGCAATTAAAACTTTTTTAAGAATGGCTCGAAAATCATTAAAAATTATCGGAAGTAAAGCTAATGAAAATATTTTCTATTTTATTCTAGTAAGAACATAATTAAAATTTTATTTCCCGTTTAATTATGTAGAAAGATAATTTTATTATTGTAAAACTTTTTATTAGCAGTTGAATATTTATATAATTAGCAATTTGTTTACTTAATAATTGACATAAAAATTTTATTACAATAACTAATAAAATACTAATCATTTTCATTCACAGCACTGATTCGTTTCTTCAATCACAGAAAAAATTAACTCTATCAATAAATCTTAATGTAAATTATTAAGCTGCATACATCTATAAATTTATCATATATGTTATCATTATTATATAGAATATATATATATATTACAAGCAAAATTATTGAGCATCATTAAACTGTATTGCAATAAAGGAAAAGCTGATTATAGTTTCGAACGGATTTACAACTTCCTCTATAATCAGTGCTATGTAGATTAATTTCAATTTAACGAACTAAGTTGTTATTGCTTACTTAAAATACAAAATTTTTCTTTAAAATATTCTCTGTATATTATTTTATCTAGTAACTATTTCCGTTTCTTTTAAAAAATTACGCTTTCGTTCTTAATGTGATGTCTTTCTTTCTTACAGAAGAATCAACATCAAAGAAACAGGATGTCCACTGTGAATCGTCATTTGTCACATTAAATACAATTCCCATCCTCCGCATTCTCTTACATAAAGAAAAGAAACAATGGTATGTTTTTTCTTCCTTTTCTACATAAAATATTTATCTCTTCTCTGTTAAACTTCATATTCAATTTTGTTAATTATTACTCTTAGCATAATCACTTCTATCGTATCTCTTAAACAGTTTAATACTTCAATGAGTAATTTTTAAGTTCTTTTAAAATCCATTAAAACCACTTACACTTCCTTATCGTGTCAACTATTGTTTATAATGGATAAGTTTTTCTTTCGGCATGACAAGATTGTCTAGGAAGAACAACGACAGCAAATTAGCCGCAATTTCATAAGGTATCCAGTTGGAACAGCTGACACCAGATAGCATTGCAACACGAACCCTACGAGCTGGTTAAATCCTCGCTGGCTTGATGATACTGACAAACCCATCATTAACAAGAAATAACGGCTTCCGTCGGACATGGAAGCAGCCCGACACCATGCCATCTATCATAGCTGTCCACAGACCGATAGCCAATAGTTGACCGATGGTGGCTAAAGAATCATTAGTCGCAAGTGAGTTGAGGTCGTCGCTCTTGTACAGACTTGGCTTATCAATAGCTTAAAAATGTGTTCTATATTTATTTTTCCATGTATATTGTTGAACAAAAATTCGATGCGATGCTTATTTCCCCAAAAGTCATGTGTTGAATATAAATGTCACTGAAAAAGTAACATTGTTTTCTAGTTTACTGAGATTACGATCATTATTTTATCAATATTTTATGTCTGGAATGATATATGTTCACATTTATTTTCAGTCAGCTGAAATTTATTTCACGATATTTCACAGGACATGTTACAAATTTTATAAGCAAAAATTATAGAATTTTATAGTAACTAAATTATAAATCTCATATAAAGATATATTTTACAAAAGATTTACTTCTATAAAAGATATTTTGTTTACATAATTAAAATCAAAATAGCCACTGGGTTAATTGAAAACTTTCTATACTTTATAATTGATCAATAACTTAAACCAAAATTAAGTTAACCATTTTAAATTTAACTTAATAGCTCACAGCAATTTATAATGCTATTATGCTAACAAATTTCTATGTCTATTGAAAAGTTAAATTTAAAAATTAAATTTATTTGAATATTGAAAATGATATATGCAACGATTATGGGATTTCTTCACGTTTCCTTACTATTATTAGACTGAAATTTACATTCAAAAATGTATGGGCGATAGGGTATATGATATTTTCTATCCAATCAAAGAATAGAAGTGTTCTATCCTGTTTCCATGTCTTAACTCCTTGAGGATGCAGAAAATTCAAGTCGCTAAGCAAACCAAACATCATGTTTATCTGAACCTTATCGTCCCCAGATTGTGTAGCTGAGGATGTTGGTTGCGATCGTCTCCTTATCACTTTACAACTCGCCTGATAATCCACTGACATTCAGACTAAATGTTTGTTTGTGTAGATCGAACTGGATTCCCTAAGGGTATAAAGTACACAAGTGGAGAACCACAGTTTTGAATATCTACATAATCTTCAAAGTTATATATGCTTTTCTCATACCACAGCTACTTTTGTATTATATTTTATATTGATTTCTTATATAAGTTATTATTTATTTTATGTATTTACTATGTTTTCTTTTCTTATGTGTATCATATTGATACAGAATTTTATTTTCATATCTATATTCAATTATTAATAGAATATCATCTATTCTTCCATTTACATTGTTTTTGCCATTCAATGAATGAAAAATTCTTTTACAAATAAGAACATCCACTTATATTTAAAAAATTCAATTTTAAAAAATATTATTATAATTTCTTTCTTCTTATCATTTTTAATGATTAATTTTTCTTACTGTATTTTTAATTAATCTGCTTCATAAATGCTTTAAAAGTATTGACTAAATGAGCAGAATGTTGAAAAATTCCAGTAATTATAAGTGTGTATATAATAAGTTTATACAGACTTAATTCTTTGTGCATGCGAAAAAAAATGCATATCGCATGCAAATCTTTTCTTTCAGGTATAAAGAAAAATACCACTATTTTTGATGAAACTTTAAAAAATAGAGTTACTTTAAAAACTTCTGTTTAATAAATTTTTATGCGGTTTGAATAAGAATTATTCATCTCCTGTGGAGTTGCATAGGACCTCAGGTAGTATTTTAAATTGAATCTCTCCAGTCTCTTGAAAAATTCATTTGTGTATGTGTATCAAAATATATATTTTAAAGCATTTGTAAAAACAACAGTTTTTTATGTTACTTTTTTGTGACTTGAAAGTTTTCGTTTTTAATTTTCGAATGTAGGATTTTTTTAAAAGTTTTTGAAGAAGTTAATCTCGATTGGTATATAAAATTTCATTCAATGAATAAATTATTCACATCAAGAATATGTGACGAAAGCATTAATTTACTAAAAAATATAGTAAAATAATTTTTTATTTTTGAATAAATATGAAAAATTGTAATATAATTTCAACCTAAAAATAACTAAAATAGTGTTTATTTGCTTTCCTGTGTCATTTTTATTTGTATAAAAATAATATTGATACTTATTATCCTAGATGAATTAAGAAAATACCGATTAAGTACATTGATTCATTCAACAATACAATATATTAATTAGAATACAAAATTTTTTATAACTTACAAATCTTTACTACTTATTGAACATCACAACACACACTATTCCAAATACTAAATAACGAAAGAGCAACTGAATAAATAAATATTGTTAACAAATTCAAATTTTTGTAAGAATTATTTATTAATCAGTAGTAATAAAATCTGATAGAAAGAGAATATTTTTGAAATTTTCAAACTCGTTCATACAACTTGTTTACATGCATGAAAGTTTTATTTGTTAAAACGCTTATATTAACGGAAGGACAAGTTGTGTGTACTTTGCTCCGAGCATGAAAATGAGATGTCCTTTATATCGATTTATGGACATCTAAACTTACGCAAGTCTATATCTTTAGTTTAGAACGAGGTAATTATCCTCCTTTTGAACAACATTTACGGCAATATGGTCATTATATAAAGAATTAAAATAGATATACTTGATTCGGTTCAAAACTTTTAAATTCAGTTCTTATTACTAAAATTCTTAAATATCTTTTTCCATTCCAATTTAATGATTTTTGCAAATAATTACCTTTCAGTTTTATTGGATTATCCGTATCACAAATGCTAATGTTTTATTTCTGTAATTACTTGCTATGAAGCGTAGGGAAAAAAAAAATGGCTTGAAATATCTGTTCAGAAGATTGCAAAAATGTATTTACTAAACGAAAAGTATCAGCGTGAAATAATTTAGGGTAATCAATAAATAAACTTTAAGCTAATATTTGTGTTAATATAATCCTCATAATAAACATAGGAGAGCGATTTGTGTATGCACTTAGGTTGAAAATTATAATAATACAAAGTTGCGGTGGAGTTTAGGCGACATTTCAGCCTAGACATTGACAGTATCAGTAAAGCGCACCTTGCCCACAGTGACAATAGTATATGTGCTAAACGCCCCATTAAATGAAGAGAAACTAATCATCTATTAGTCTTCCAAAGTGGACTATACTCGAGAAACAGCTATTGTATTAATAGTTCTACAATACGAAGCCAGATAATAGTAACGTTATTCTGTTGAGAAAGAGATGAACTTAATTATTCCAAATGCACAAAACTATTTTTCATCACTTCCGTTGAAACCTAATTAAAAGATATAATTTTTCTGTCATTTTAAATAGTCTATTGATTACTTTATGAAAATTTTTCGGAGAAACTAGACATTTATTAATGCCTGAATGTATTCTTATGGTAATTTTAATAATAATATTTATTTTTTTTTAATTAATCACAAATCATGAATATTAATTTATAAAACATGCAAATTTTATATTATTTGAAAGCGTAAATTTTATCAAGTTTAATAAAATTGAATAAATTATCTAAACTTTTAATAAACTTTAAGCAGATTCCATTTTAAAGTCTGTTTAATTTAAATATTTACGTAATTGGTTAAACAAAGAATGATGTCTAGACCCGTCTACTTCCTATTATTTTTACTTTATATTTCTGACACTTTACGTCACTTTTACAGCTTTCCCAGAATAAGTAGATCGAAAACGTTTTCAATGTAATTTTCTCCCCTACATCTCTTATGAAATTTACTGTAGCGTTTTTAGATGAAAAGAAGGATGAGTCAGTAAACGTACATCAAATTGAGAACAGATGATACAAACTAGGTTGTCGACAGCTCACTGCCCAGTGTGGTATCGATGTATACATACAAAGGGCATGGCTGTAATTACGGATAATGGCCTGGAAAAGCACTCGCATTATGAATTCAGTAGGCCTATAGGATAATGGGTGGAGACCAATGATGGAGAAGATATTTGATCAATGGAACGTATACTGAAGAGTTTTAGAAGACGGAAATACTCTAGAGATCTGAAAAAGAAACGGAAGGTGGTTCTTAGTGGGAGAAAAAAGAACTATAATTATTTAAACTTGGTTGCTCACTTGTTTTTAACAGTACCGCCTTGATAATTTAATTTACTATTATAATTATCTTCATTCATGTTATTTAAAAAGAATTGTTCATACAAATTGTTTAACTTACAAACTTATTTTTGGAGTGAAGTTTTTAATAAAGTATAAATAACAGATTAATATTAAATTAATTATTAAACATCAATCTAGCTTTTTACATAGACAAATAGAATTTGAAATAAATCTTCGATTTAAAAATTTTTTTGTTTTACATGAAAGCATTTTTACTTAAAATTTAATCTTTCTCTGAGTGCGAAGTTTTTAATATTGTATAACCCATAGTTAAAATGTGAAATAATAATGAAGAAGCGAAAGAGATGATAAAAGCATCCTCGGGCATCTTAGAAATTGAAAGAAATCTTGATTTTCGATTTTATTTGACTCCGAACACTATCTTCATCCCTGACCCCTTTCAAAGACAGAAGACATCGATCAAGAGGAGAGAAAGAGGAAGTGGTATAAACCAGTTTGGAACTACTCGTTATCTGTATTGTACGGCTAGTTGCCACACACCCCAAGCGGCTGAGGTTTGCTGCATCAAAGACAAGTCTTGACGAAACAAGCAGGTCAGAATTGTGACACGGAGATATATCTTCTTTCCAACTTAGAGAAGAAAAGTAAATCCGCATCAGGAAAAACTACCGAAAGCGAACGAAGTGGAAGCTAAAATCGATCGATTTCTATATTTCTTTGGTCAGATCGTCTTTAAAGTGTAAATACCTTTTTCCTATTGTTCACGTCGTTGAGTACTTTCTTCACCTATCCACACCCTCGGACAGGTCGGCAACTGGGCGACTTTGTAGGGAGGAGACGGCGTCTGTAGATTGGCAACATGCCAGAGTGTTTCCAATGTATCTCCGTCTTGTAAGCCACCCACAGTAATTTCCCTTCGGTATTAGTCCGTGTTTTCCATCCCGAATGCAAGGTGTCCATCTACTTTGTATAACTACCCCAAGGCAATGATGGGAGGAAGGGAAGATTAATTAGCAAAGGGTGCTCATTCCATCTTCTAACTCATCCTAATCATCTCTTCACCCTTCTGTCAACATAATCCCGATATAAATGAAAAAAAAGTTCCTTTGTGTCAACAAGAGCACTTTTCCGCTTGGTCGACATGTATAATATGGGATTTTAATTTTGGATTTAGAGAAGTAGTATAACTCAATGCTATACTTTTTTAAATGATTCATTTTCGGGATGATTCATCTCGCTAAATAAAGAAAATATTTAATTTGAATTTATTACATCTAGATAGATTTGCATCTAATTAGTTATTCGTTGTAAAAGTAATTTATTTTTGAACAAATATTAGCCAATCAAACATATTCACGAAACATCAATTCAATGCATCATCTCACATATAAACATTACTCTCTAGAGAAATTTATTACTTTCATAAATTTTAAAAATGTTATTATGCGATGTCAAATTTGAAATATAAGTTAGAGATATAACCTATGCACGAAGCAATTAATTAATATCGATTACACGATATTTGAATAAATTTAACTTAAACATCAATTTGTATATTAAATTAAAATGTATGGTTAATATTAATGAATATTAACTTAAAATTTACAATAATTTGTTAAATTTCGTTAAACGAAATAATTTCTATCGTTAAAGTTGGTTAAGAATAATGTGGGAGGAATTCGTTTACTATTGGATTAAGTTTAGAATTTTGTATTACTGTTAAGTTCGTATAAATGAGCAATTTAAATAAAATTATAATAACAATTAATTTTTTTTAAATAAACATTTTTAAAATAAAAATTTGATGCAAATATGACGGTAAAATTTTTTAAATCTTAAAATGTATAATGTGAAGAATTAAGGCGGAGCTGACATCTTATTGGTCAAAGTTTACATACAGAATAATAACTGATATAAGTTTATTATTGGTTAATTATTCATCGAGATTTATTTACTAAAATGCATATTAAAATTTCAATAGATAAATAAATTTCGTATTAAAATAAATAAATCTGTATACTTCAATATTTAAATTATTCTTAATAGCCAAACGCATTAATAACAGTTTCAAATTAGTTAAATTGTTCAAAGGAATTCCATTAATGATATCAATATAATTATGTGGCATTCCTTGAGTATAAGAATCATTACTTCCTTCTTGCTCTATACTATAATTGGATATTACAAAGCATCAAGGTAAAGAATGTATGGGCTAACTAATAGAATCTGACATCGAATTAGCGTCAAATATACTTTGCTTTAAAATAGTACTAACATTATGAATGTTATAAATGTATGGGATTACAATACATAGCAAAATAAGAATTAAATTTAATTTCGGCTTATCATAATATTATTACTTTTATTAATATTAATACTATAAGTATAAAGTAATTGATTATTTTTAATCATAAAGAAAAGATAATTAAAGCTTCTTCCCGCTCCTTAAAGAAAAATGCTTCTTTAATCGTTATAAATAAAAACTATCGATTTTTAAAAATCTAATTTCATGATACACTACAGTTTCTGATGTAAAACTTGTAAAGTTCGACTCGTTGATAGCAATAAAAATACTGCATTTTAATTTTTACTTATTTTTAGTTTCTTACTTAATATTATTTTTTTAAGCAGAATAAATTACACTGTATTTTTAAAATAACACAGAATATACTTCTTTGAACCAGTGATTGTAACTTTAAAACCATTTAGATAAAAACAAAACTTTTTTTCGTACCAAAAAAGAATTCTCTGCTATTATAGATACAATCTCTTAAGATATATGGAAATCCGAGTCTCTGAAACTTCCTTTAACAAGATTAATACTGGATTAATATGAAATTTTTTGCATGATTGAAAGTATTTTGCATAATAAGTAAGGCTTCAAGTCTTATGTAAGGATGATGTTCAGACTTTTTCTCTCGATCTCTCTTATAAAAGAATTTCCGATCAATACTTTTAAAATCCGGCTAGCTTGTTCTTAAGTATACCGAATTCTTAAATATTTTAATCAAGATGATAATTTATAATCTTATTCTTTTAAAGCAAAGTGTTCGATTACTTTAAGTATGATTTAAATATTGAGTATAACGAAAGAATCTATTGTTTATTGTTTGTTATGGAACGTACTTATAATTAATGCATGTTAGTAGAAGCAATCAATATTCTTTTGAGCAAACTAATGTAGTTTAGCTATTCAAACTTATCATTCAACATGCATGAATTACATTATTTATTGCTGAATATTTGTTTAATGTTATTGACTTTTCTTTCGATAAAAATATTTTTTTTTTTTAATTCTCTTAATAAGTGCAAATCTCTTCGATGTGAAATAAAAAGAACTGGAAACGTTCTTGATCAGTTAAGAGATAGGAAGAATTTTTGATTTTTTTTCCCGTTAATTTTATTTTCTGTTTAGAAAGTAGAACTGCTTTGCTTTCCTCTTTTGAGTTGAACGATTAAGCTAAATTATGCTCTCTTCAATTCCTATCATCATATATCATGTTACTATAATCTATCATTTTATCGATTGTCCAAGTTAAATTTAACGTTTAGATTTGATAAAAGTCTTAATTTTAGTTCAAATAATCAAAAAACTATTTAAGATATAATAAACTTTGTAATATAATTTTCTTCCAGAAATCTTTTTATCATTATACTTTATTATCCAATTTTCTTAATAGTTTAAAGTGAAAGTTTCTGGAGAAATAGATTTTATTTTTTCTTTGATTTTTTCAATAAATTCAGTTATCGTATTATCTTTAATCTATAAAAACTGTTTCTAGTGTTGATATTCAGTAAGATTTTGTGCTTCTTTTTTTTACATGATTCGTTGCTGCGATAATTCTATAATTGTCATATTGATCAAAGAAGCACCTATGTTATAGTGTTACCTCCCTATAATATAATAAAAAATTAATTAAATGTTATTTTGATTTTCTTATATTGCTTTTGTCAATAATTTTTTAATGTCGGTAATGGGGGAAAAATATCAATCCTCACAAAAGAAAATGTCATCGAAGAACCTAATAAAAATAAAATATTTGCAAAGTGAATTGCATAAACATATTTTTTCGAATATATTTTATAAAAGTAAAATATTCCAATGAGTCTTTCATAAAAATTCTGAATGTGTTTGGGCGAGAAACTTTACAAGAATCGAAATGTCCTATGAGAGTATGAGGAAAACCAAGTGAATGCATACATCCTTTGAAGAAAAACCATTATAATAATTCAGAATTACCTTTAAAGAAAAAGAAAAAAAATCCTTCCATCAGCAAAATTCACTTTTATAATCTTTTCTTTAAAAAAAAAAATTAAAGCGAGCATCAACTTTTATCAACTTTGTTTTCAAACACTGATGACTTCAGAATATAGAATTATGCGGGTAGTGAATAAAGAAGTGCATAAAAAAAACTGTTTTGACTTTCAATGGAAGAATACTTCCTTTCGCCGGATGTTGCTCATTTTCTGCTTTCCTGTCTACAAAACAGACGTAGAAATATGTACATACTAAATCGTTGGAGTTTTCACATTGGTTTTGTTGGTTTTCCTGCATCTCTGTAGATAGCACTGTATGACATAAAGCACTACGTTTGTCATAGAGGCAAAACAGGGATGGTGTATATGTAGCAATCTGATGAAGCTGTCTGTTAGAGGGACAGGACGAGGACGTCGTTCCTTCACCTCCTCAGGGCATCGGATGTTGGAGTGTTAAGAGATATAATGCGTGTTGTATGAACTGTCAGACAGAAAAGGAATGAGTCTGGTCTGTTGTTCTTTATCAAAAATACCACTATGCCACGATACTAAATGTTCAGAAGATAATATCTCTTGACAGAATTCTATAAACTCAGAAGAGAAAAGCAGAATCCAGGATAAATTCTGATCTAAGAGAAAATTGAATCTAAGATTGATCTTTCGAAAACAGCAAAATAATGAAGATTTTTTTATTAATCTAAATCTTTTTAAAGTGATAACACTTTAAATATATTATTGATAGACTCCCTGTATTATTTAAATATCTATAAAACTAATTTTAAATACAAAATATCCTTATAAACTATATTAAAACAACTTTATTTAACAATTGTGTTTATAAATATCCATAAACAGTTAAGATAGATAAATCTATCTTAACTGATTCATTGATTGATTCATTAAATAGTTCCCGAAAACAATCAAAGAATCTTTTCATAAAAATATTCACGAATAATTAACAAATTTATATAGCATTCTATGAAAAAAAGAGAGAGAAATGAGAGAAAGAGAGAGCGGCAGCATTTCCTTTGCATTTGTTTAATTTTATCTTTTATAATTATTTTATCATAAGATTACGATCTTTGTTTTTAGATAAAGAATATCCTGCTAATAAAATTTAATGAATACTAAAATAGTTTTTCATTCTATTGCTATCAAATTAATCAATAAAAATACAAATTATGATATTAATTAATGAATCGAAAAAATAATAAAAAATAATATAACGAAGATTTGTGTGGCTTTTTGAAATTTATGTTTATCCAAAAATTTCTAGCAGATAGAAATCGAAAAAATTTCATTTTATAAAAAATATAATTCAAATAAATAAATTTTATCGTTTTTATAAAATATATGAAATAAAACTTCATAGCAGATTTTTTAAAATAAAAATTGCCAGAAGTTTAATATACTAGATAAATATTTATATAAAGTAAACAAAATTTAACATCTAATGAATGCTTCAAAAATTACGTTTTTAAATCTGATAATATAAATTTTTATTTATTTATTTAGAGAAATATTTATACTACTTTTATCACAACATAATATATATGTATATATAAATATAAATATATATATACAGTATATAATAATAATAATAATAAATTAAATTAAGTATATTTATAAAAAATTGATTTATAAACATTCTTAATTCATTGTTGATAATATCTTACAACGCTTAATTTTATTACTAATAATAAAAAATACTTGTTTTAATATATTAAATAAATATGCAAACAACTGTTAAATGTTATTCAAATAATAACAATAATCATGATTTAAATGCATCTTTATAATCTAAATAATAATAATAATATTTAAAATATTTGATACTAATAAACCAATTTAAAATTTAAATTAAAGAATGTAATAATAATTATGTTTAATGTCATAAATGTATAAGTTTAAATTAAATTAGCTACTTGTTATCGTCTTTTTCAAATAATTTTTTTCAGAAAATTGTCTTAATTATAAATATATAAATATTTAAGTATTTTTTCACATGTACACTTTTATTATAAAGAAAAAAAATTAAGAACAAAAATATATTTTGTTCTTATTTTTTAAGATTTTAATTTACTGTTATAATTACAATTTTATTTAAAATATTTACAATTCAATTTTTTTTATTCTTATATAATTACAAGATTAATGTATTCATATTAAAAATATTGAGCTAGATGAAAGTTTACCACGATTACAAGTTAATGGCACAGTCATGGCTCATGAAGAACAGAACGTAAAGGAATAAAACGATAAGAATAATGGTTTCTGAAGGAAAGAAAATAGTGAGATGATCCATCTCTGAATAAGCCTCTTGATGAGGTTCCGTGATTCATATTTATGAACAAAGATTAGACAAAATTAAATTAGAAATGTATCAGCAATGGAATCGTTAACGATTTTGCTCTCTGTTCTGAAGTTTTAAAAAATTTACGAGTTTAACCAGTTCTGTTTCAAATACATTATCTTAAATGTTTGTTTTAAATAACAAACGACTTATTAAAAAGTAAATATTTGCTATAAATATCTTCTTTTGATTCTCGTATTTATCTAGAGAATCGAAAGTTTAATTAAGAACACAAATGCTCACCATAGCATCCTCCCCATTGTTTTCATTCACTTAAGATAATGGTTATGGCTAGACAAGGAAGCGACGAGGAAAGATGGATATCTATTCATGGAATATCTCTAAGCATTGTGGCTGTGGTTCTGAAGCAATTAGGAAATCGCTGCCGTGAATTCTAAACTTAATCATTTCAGATGCTAATTTGTCAACTTGTTTTGAAACAGGAACACATCAATAATGAAACTAAGTCGTTTTAGAAAATCTTGACATTACTCAAGGCAAGATAGAAAACGATGAGTTATAATTTGATTCTTTAAGCTATATAATTAAATAGCATTATTATTTTTATAATTATTTTTGCATTGAAGCAGTCATTATTAATATGTATTAGACTCCGAATTTTTCAAAAAAATATTACAGAGTATTAAAATATGTATTAAGAGACAAAAAAAATTCTAATGTTACTATAGATATATCAGTGCCGCAAGTGTGACATTTTTTACCTATACCTTGTGCTATTTTTATGTTAAATTTGAGTGAAATATATATCAATCATATAGAATATAATAAATTTTTAATCAATAAAGCATTTTGATGAAGTTACAGTTTAATAAAGTATGAGATTAAAAACTCGCATTAAAATTTGAAAACTATATTAAAAGGCTACTTATATATAATAAATTTAAATGTATTTTCACATTGATATGCTAACAGTATAAGAAATAAATTAAATGTATATGTCATTCACTATATCATTTTTTCTTTGTAATATTCGATTATATATGTAATTTTTCTATCGAAACGATACGGATATACAAATGACATCTAAGCATAATAGAAAATTGCCATTATAAGTGATATACTTTCTACCATTTTCAACCTAGATGATGGTTGTCGTTGAAAGATCATTTTTCTTATAAAATGTCGTTGTAACAGGCTCTAGTGTCAACTTTACTTCCAATACTATACTATCATATGCTACACGATAAAAACCTATTTCCCTATGTTAAATTAAAAAAAAATTCTTATTAAAAAATCAACTAATGTAGCATGACACATGTCAAAGATATAAATTCAGTATATAGCAATTGATCAATCATTATCAAAAGATGATCCACTTTATCAATGCATTTTATTTCTTGCCTATTGTTGTTTTACATATAAATCAGTTTATATTCTTTCCTTTGTTATTAATCATTAATGGTAATTTGAATATTAAATGCTTAGGTTTTTTTAATGATTTTAATTGACGATTATCTGAATTAAATAAATATCAACAGGATTGTTTATCAGTAGGAACTATTTTCTTCTAAAATCGAGTAGATCTTGTTCATTAGATATAACTAACTGCCTCTTGGCATATGGATCTGGCGACATGCCAGCACAAACACAGTGATTGACATAGTTGCACTTTTACAAACCTCCCTCATGACATTTTAAGTTCTATTCTCCAATCCTTTACTTACGTACAAACATTAATGTAATTGTAACTCGTGACTGATTTCACTTATTAAGATAGTTCAGAAAATGTTTGCTTTTAAAAGTGAACAGTTTTATTTTATTCGATAAAATTCCTATTTATTTATTCATTATTCCCTCATGACGAAGTTTGGCTTGCTTTCGGTATTCATTATGCTACGGACTGTTTAAAATTTAATGTTAGTTCTATTAGAGGATGCATTAGTATTTCAATAATGTTATATATAAGTCTGTGTATTTAGCGAATATGAGATATGTATTTTGAGTAATTAATGAATATTATGATAAATCGGTTATTGAATTATCGTCTAACATATTCATCAGTTATTATATTAATGTGCAAAGTTTAACCTTTAGAATTAGTTGTTTATCAATAGAACGACACGAAAAATTTTAAATTAACGATTTGTTAATGTTGCCATTTATATCTTTAAAAATGTAAAAACTGAATTTTTTTTTTTACATTTAATACGTAAGATATAGAAAAATCAATATAATCTGTTTGAATGGAAAAATTTTATTCATTATACTAAATTAAAAATTATTATAATTAAATATTTAAAAAAATCTTTAAAAGTGTTTTCATTTACAAATGCTACTGATAAAATTTTAATCATTTTTAAAATTTAAAATTTATGTTTTTATATAATCTTTTGATATATTGAATAAGTAAATTTATTCATGAAATTTGTAGTAAAGTTTTGTGTGTTTTCTAATAGGAATATATATAAAATTACTAATCTTAACTTCCAAAAATACGGATGCAAATGCTAATGCTATTTTCATTCCGACTTATCCAATTCAACAAAAAGGAATATATATACGGTATATACACACACACACACTCTTATATTTTTTCTTTTATTTTATATTTTCAAAAAGTGGAATTTCCGTAACTGAACAGTTTAGCCACTGTTACCATTTATGCTGTTTTTAAAACTGAATCTAGATAAAACAGAATTTTTTTCTTTTTTATAGATAGCAAAATTCTTTCATTAAACGATTGTACCTAGAAATATCGTCACGTTAAACAACATAATAGAATGGAGAATTTATAACATTTTAAATATTTATAATTAAATTCTATTTTAAGAAATGCTACATTTCTCATAATATTTCTTAAAATAATTATTTCTAAATCAATACTTTTGTTTATTCAATCGATAAAGACGTAGCTGTATGTAAAAATTATTAAGTTTACTTTCATTTTCAATACTTTTATCTCTTATTTTAATTAAAATTTCATTACTCGAATATATATAAATTTTGGCGAATAACAAACAACATAAACTGCAATTTTCTTGTTTTATTTTTGATATTAACTTTGTTATACAATCAACAATAATACTAGGAAGTATTGAAATCCAGAAACTGCAACTGATGTCATGCACATTGTGCGCTACTCGAGTAGCGATAATACTATTAAGCTACCAGTTGAAT
>WUQG02100476.1:0-25810 GCA_011317285.2 Androctonus mauritanicus | reverse complement strand
ATGACTAAGAAAAATCATCTTATACGCCTCAAAATTCAACTAACGAATTTATTAAGCCCCTTAAAAGAATCATATTTATCCAGTCGATTCTTTAAGAAGCCTTCGAATAATATAGATAAGAGACTAACATGCAGTTCTCCAAAAATTCCGCTCACACACAATGCGTGACTGACTAAAATTTATCGTTAAAAAATCAAGCCAATTTTATAATGGCCAAAACAACATTGTAATCCAGTTATCTTCTTTATAGTGGAAGGGCAAACCACTTTCTCCTTGGAGTAAGACACAACCGACCTGAAAGAACATAAAGAACACATAAATAAGAGGTCAGCGCCCTATGTAGGTATGTGGAGAGCTCAACATTTGTGTCCGCATTTCACGCTAATTATCTAAGGATTTTGCTTCTTCCGCGTGATGCTTAGCGGTTATTTAACATTGAGCGGTCCTTCTGTACTACCAAAAAGCATTCTATTTATCGTTATAAGAGATAATCCATTAAATTTGCAATTAAAGCAACAATAGATATAAAAGTGATTACATAATTAACTCGGGAATTAGTGTGTGTAATAAGTCGAAAGTTGTAGACCCAATTATCTCTCAATTTCTAGTTTTTTGACCTATTTCATAGGGCCTTTACCTTTAAGATTCATCATAAATAATCAATATAGTTCTACATAAGTTTACCTAACTCCCTGTTATGAAGTTAAGAATATTAAATGAATTGTTTGCTAGAAAATAGTTGTTTATTTCGGACATATCCATAACATAAATTCTTTTAGACTGAAATTGAAAATCAAAACTGAACTATAAGATGCTATAAAATATTACAGAACTTTATTGCAACTTTAATTTCAGTTTGCAGGTTATACTTCGTCTCCTGGATTTTAACAGTAGGCCCTATATGATGATACATAATTTTCGAACAAATATTTTCCGTTCAAAAAACAAACTCTTGTTTCTAATAAGCTTATAAGCATGATATTTTGAGAACCATTCGTGTATTATTACACAGTTCAGATTTCATGGTTCAAATGGTCAAATCTGAGCAAGAAATTGCATTTGAAGCTTCATAGATTAGCGGTAAATTCTTATAAATTTTAAATCTTTATTCTGAATTTTTATTAATAAAACGGATGGATTATTAACGCTTAGCGTGTCAAATTAATATTTCTGAATTAATAATAAAAAATCAAAGTTACAATATCACATAATGAGGCCAAGGAAAAGAAAGGAGATAATTTTCAGCAAATTCTCTCTCTTCTTTTACTCTTGTTCGTGCACATTTGTCTGATTCATGTTCGCTCGACATGCCCTTTACTGAAAGATGGGCGGTGGTGGATATTCCCAGCCATTCACACAACCGACCTTTCTCCTAAGGGAGGTGATTCAGAAACAGGTGAGCAGGTGTCACGGTTTCTACACCTTTTCGTGCAAAGGATGCACCCTTTTTTCTTTTCATTGACTTCAAAGCATTCACGGTCACTTTAGAAAATCTCTTCCGAAACTGATAGGTAGGGCTAATTCTAATATCTCTAGGTCAGGAACTAGATTCGTCCCTATTATTTTCATTTATGGATTTCTTATAGATTCTTAAATTGTTAATGAATTTGAACTTTTCTAGAGAACTTTCCTGAAAATTTCATAGTACTTCAAACAAATACTTAAAAATATTTTAATTAATTAAATTTTAGAACAAAAGAGAAGTTCAAAAATAACGAATTATAGATAGATCAAAGAGGCTAGGTGATGATGATAATAACCATAAATAAAATAATTCGTTTAAAAAACTTAAAAATAAATATAATTTAGAAGCGAAAGTGGGTACGTTTACAACCAGTTTCTGTTCAAAATGGGATCGTGTGTAGGTTGAAAGTCTCAGGCAAAGACCATTAAACTGTCGTTTACTTTCTTAATGGAGATTAGAAATGCAGATCTATATCTATCGAAAAAGGGAAACATTGAAAATTTGGAAATTATAAAAGAAAATTTATTTCAACAAATTATTTAAAAGAAGAAAAATAAAAATTATTTAGAAACTAGTTTTGTTTAAAGGCCACTAAATTAAGTTCATTTTTTAATTATTTAAAGCGTTCATGAGTATTAAAAAATATCCTCCTTTAATTAAAAAAACAGACAAAACAAGATTTGAAAGAAATTATCAAAGTCATAGACAATTTATACATTTTATGTTATCTTTTTAATATATATTTTTCATTATTATTTCATTTAATCATTTGCAAAATTTGTGCACAGTTTTCCCACATTAGAAGTCAGGAAATGATCTATTTCATACATTTTTCAGAGGAATCCGAAATAATTCATCGATTTATATTTATTCTCGTTAATGTCATACTCGCTCAGTTGATCAGAGGTACTTCAGCAGTATCAGTAAAATTATGAACAATTATACATATGCAAAGTTCTTGTTCTCATTTATTTATAACTGATATAATTAAATGTTATTATGAAAACAGACATTCTGTATTAATATTTTTTGGCTAAGACCTATCATTAAAATGTATCTTAATATTACGTATGTTAGTCCATACTATGATGTCAATAAAAACAAATTTAAAGAATTGTTATTAAAATAGCATCTGCGAGTGTTAAAGCGATAACCTGGGGCAACAGTCCATCTGTTTCTTCCACGATAACAAACTAATTTCTCTTTGTTTTCAATGATTGAAGGGGTATTGAATAGAAAACAAGTTTCTAAGGGACTTCATACTTCTCTTCGAAATTAATAACTTTATTTCTTTATCTTCATTATTTTTATTTTTTAATTTAAAATCTATAAAATTAAGCATTGACGATTTTTACGAATCAAGCATTTAGTGAAGTAATTTATAAATTTATTGGATTATTTAAAGAAATCGTGATAAAAGAAAAAAATGAAAACCATTTGTCAGCTCAGAACTTAATTTTTTTTATTTATTTCTAATAAAAAGCACCAAACAACGAAGGAAAATTGTTTTGTAAATAAATATTAGTAACGAAACTAATTATTTATATTTAATAAAAATATATTTAAATATAATAGAATATAAAGGAAAAAAAAATGCCAGATTTATCTTAATTAACCAGAAATATCTTATTCGAAACGCATGGCACAAGTTCACCTGAAAGATGAAAGAAGTTGGACTTGGGCTTTTAACCTTTGTCCATAGATAAACAATAAATGAAAGTTATGATCGTTTATTTCCTAGTCAGTTTCGAGAAGAGGTGTTTAAAAAAAAATCTGTTAAGTATATATTTTTTTTAATTCGAATAGACTAGAATCTTTATAGAGTTGAACCTCAAAAGAACAAGGGCAAGGGGCATAATAAACGAGGCACCAAGGTGAGCCAGGTTGGGATTGGGAAGTGGGACAAACCTCATGAGACTGGTTGGAAACCCACACCCTGAGGGATATGTGGTGACACGCCCAATAACGTTATGCAGACGAATCAAACAAAAAAAAAAAAGCGAAAGGGGATTTGGTTACTGTAGCCAACAGCACTTTCAAGTTAAAAAAATACAGTTTTTTGTTTAAAAAACTTGTGTGTGTAAATGCGTTTAAACGTGATGTATTGTAATTAATAACAGCAAAGTTTAGAAAGATATATTTGACCAGTGGCAGTTGTTGACCTTGACTTTATAAAGCATAGACTAACTTTTTATGGCATATATTAAAAATTCATTTAATGCATTTTGCATATGCCTTAGTATCTATTGAATTGATATAGCTTTTATCATAAACTACTTTTAACGTTAGTCATACTTTATTCGTATTCATTCGTTAACCTCAATCATCGAGTTTCACCACACACATGAACTCTGTTGAATTCTTAATAGATTAAACTTACAAATCATGTACTGTACTGAATTTGTGTATTTTTAACAGTGAGTTCATAAAAAATACACAAGGAAATAAAGAGATTTTTTTTTGCTATAAAAATCAAAATCATTAGAAATTTATCATTTATACTTTTTCAAAAACAAAAAAACACTTTATGCAAAACTGTACATTTTTATTATAAAATATACAGTTTTGGCATAAAGATATAAATTCTTTATAGTACTAAAATTAAGAGTCATAGTGATAAACTGTTTTGTACGCTAATAATTCGACTGCAAATCAAAACTGCAGTACTACATGAGTGGCGAAAGTATCGTTATTCCCAAAAATCTCTCAATCGATTACTGTTAGTGAACTTTTTTTATAACAACATACAAATTATAGTGTCCGGTACCAAAATGTTCAAGCAAAAAAAGCAGTAAAATTCAGGTCGAGACCACAATTATAACATCTTCTATCTCTATTTAAATATGATTCAGTCTATTATAATAAGAATTTACACTATTTTTCTAGAAGAACACGCCCTGCAAAGTAGATATAGGTTATTCTTTGTAACCCTTTTTCCTGAATCTCAGGTTATTTCATACGACTGCCCACTTACATTATAGTTTTTTACGATTATAAATATCTGTAATGGTTATATTATTAATTTTGTATAAAATATTCGAATGATATTTTTAAATATTTAGAACAAAAAATAATTAAGTACAAAAACGTGTTAGGAAAATAAAATCATTAAAAAGCAATAAGGAAAATTAATAACAAATCTGCAATGAGGAAAATACCGTACTAAAGACAGGAAAATAAAAATTCTAAATAAACGTATTACTCTAATGAAGTTTTTACGTTACATCAATCGTCATCATAAATACCGAATTATCATTACAAAAAGTATTTAATTTATGTTCCACAATATATATTTCGAAGTTAATAAGGCAAGTAGCATAACAAATTATCCTCTTAAAACTGTCACGCAAGAATTAACTAATTAGAAAAATCGTGAAAATGCTAATTATGTCGTGTCCCATTTAGACTAGTCGTCGTATCGCTAAGATCAAATTAGTACTGCAATTTTATTTTGATGAGAAAACTTAATATTTTTTTTATAGTTATACGGTATTAGGGAAGAAATTATATGACACGAAAACTCATATCAAAAAAATTCAGTTAATAAAAATGCGATTCTACTTCGATCCTATATATAAAAGATGTTTCAAAAAAACATCAAAACCATATTTGAAAAATTACTACATCTGTTCTAAAAGATCCTAAATCACTAAATTTTATTTATTTAATTATGATTAAAATGGACTTTTTCTTAGTCCTGATTATAGGTAATACATAAGTAGTTTTGGAAAAATTTTATTCAAAATTCATCAATCCACACAATATGTATAAAATTACTTTTGGATTAGTATAGTGTTAAACTTCATGCAATAATAAAAATTACGCTATCCTAATAATATTAATAATTATTATTTTATATACATTATACAATATATTCTATATAAATAATAATTAATGTTAATTTATGTAAATAAATTACCGTTTATTTCTATTAATAATGCCTTCAAAAATGCGCTGCAGCAAAAATGCAAAAGAACATCAAAAGAACACGTCTAACAATAAACCATTCAATTTTGATTAATTTTCGGAAGTATGCCAAAATTGTAACAGTGTAAAATAGTCCAGTAATGATGGAAAAAACTCACTTCTACATACAAGCAGTGAATTTTTTACACAGCAGGTAGCTCATTATTTTGCAACGACAATTATTTTCTATTGCATAAAGCAACCTTAAGACGAGACATATATTTACTGCTGAATGCTTGTGAGGCTTTCGGTTTCTTTCCTATTAATTGTATCCCACCTTGGCGCCACACCAGTCACGATGTTAAAATGCCAGGAGAACGTGTTTGTTCCAAGACTATTACCTCAGACCTCATACAAGAACGTGATGGCTTCTACAGAACAAGAAGCAGCGCCTAAAGCATTGTAATCATCACAGCAAACAAGGCACTGGGTTTACAAATGTGTTCTTCCATAAATATGCTTCTAATTAACATAATTATAAAATTATTGCAGAATGGGAGGGTTGGTTACCTGTTATAATACTGCTTGGCTGAATGGAATTAAAAAATCGGTCTGGTAAAAAAAAATTTTAATCTCTTTTTTAAAATATTTTAATTTTGAAACTTCTTTGAGTGCAATAATTTTTTTAACTGCATTAATTAACTGCCAATAATTTATATCAATCAAAAATTTAAAATTTTTCATCTTCATAAATAAAAATTATAAAAAATTTTCATCTAACAGTATCTAAACTTCAATTATCCTTAACTACATAAATAAAATCTGAAAAAATTTTGATATGAATAAAATTTTTTATTTCTGATACACATCTGTCAATTCAAATCAATAAGGACTATATTTTTATTCATGAATGCTTTCAATGCTATTTTTACTGTATACCATGAGATAAATATCTCACTTTATGTGTCTTGATCCTATCAAATATTTCATATCCAAAAAAGATCTAAGCATCTTAAACATACATTTTTATGATATACTGTACTTTGAAAAGCTTGATTTACATATAAATGTTTCTAAAATATTTGAAAATGATTCTAAAAATGTTTAAATTTAAATAAGTAATTCTCAAAGTAAATAAAACTCACCAAGTACAGCTTTTGCTTCAAACTGAAACAGTATAAAAAATAAAAATACAGTTTTTCATATCAAATTCTATTATTTATCTACCTGATAAATTATCAAACAGACAATTTGCACTTGAAAGAATGATTCATCACTATACATTAAAGTTCAAAAATTTTTTTATAAATATTGTATTTAAACAAAATTATTCAAGAGAAACTTCAATTGGTTCTGTTCCAATGTGCAATGTTTAATTTGTGTAAGGATTATATTTATTTCATTAAATTAATTTTTTAATAAAAGTGTTTAAATCTGTATGGAAAACCCTTAGTATTATAATAGCTGTTTGTTTCTCAAGGGAAAATCATCAATATTTTTAAACCTTTCTATAATAATTATATTTTTTAATTAAATATATTTTTAATTATTAGATTATTATTAGTTATTAGATTTTATCTTATTATAGAAACACTAAAGGAGGAAATGCTAGTACATAATTAAAGCTACAAAAAAATATGCAATGTATACAATCAAATAATTTATTTCTCAAAATTTCAAATAACATAACTTTAATAAATTTACCAAATGGTTAAATTCTTCATATGTACACACATTTATAACAGATTTATTAGAAGCTAAGGCTAATAATATAGAAAAATTTAAATAAGATAAAACAATTTATCTTTTTATCGAGGCGTATCATAGCATGATTTAATTATATTATTTCCACGCTGTTTCTACCTCTGTAAACAATACAGGAACGACAAAGTATCGTAGAATAAACCACACTGAATGTCAATAACCTTTAAAGGAGCCATTATTAAGAAACTGGTCGAAGTAAAGCTAGAAGAGACAACGAAGATCTCAATTTAAACTTTGCCTGCCGATATCCATCCCACAGAGAATCTTAGATATATGCCCGCCTGTAGTGAGATAGATGAGTGTGGGTTGGAGTCAAGGTGGAGACAAGCTAGGATTACATCCCACGCCGCCCCTTGAGCATAATCTTGTCATAGACCTATACGTTGTTCCTTATCAAGCATCGCTTAATTATGTGGTACCTAGGGTTCGATATTTTTTCCTGGAACCAAACAAAAATAAAACAAATATAGCGAAGATATAATTATTGACAGAGGAACATACTGTATAACAAACCGTTCGATAAAAATTCAAAATTTTCTTACAGGAACTTAACAAAAAAAACAACTTATTTTCAGTTTTAAATTAATGGACGATTTACAAAAAGAAATTACGGTAATGGGATAATTTTGAAAATTTTGCAAAAATTAAGGAAACTTCTGGTTTTTCCTTAAATTTCCCATTATAGAAAAAAATTTGAGGAATTAAAATTAATTTGAGGAATTAAATCTGTTTTATAAACTACAAAACAGACTAAAGACATATTTGAAACTATTGTTTCTAAAATATCTTAACAGAAAGAAAATCGTCTAACGAAAAGCAAACATTATTGCAAACATTGAAGGCGGAAAAATTAAACTCCTGGATTAAATGATTAATTACAACTTTAAAATTTATTTTTGCACACTGTTAAGAAAATTAAGAATAAATATAATAGTATAAAAATTCAACCGAAAACAAAATAGTGAAACGTTTGATAAACGAAAAATAAAAAAGTTCCTGGAAGTATTTATTTATTTATTTTTTGTTTATCATGGAATGGTTTATGAACGTATCTACACTGCCGTTCAGGTAAACGGTTATACTGTACTAACGAAATATGAAACATTATCTTCCCGGGAGCTAAAAGATAAGCAAATGACTGTCGCTCTACATAAACAATAAAACTTTACAGTATATCATTCCTACGGGAGAATGAATATCTACTAATAGCATCTGAAATTAGATCACGGAAGTACATAATAAGCGATTAATCACTAAAAATAACGTCGTTTCTGAATAAATTAGTGGAAATTATGTTTGTCCGGAGGTGTGGCTCTATACTGTTAAATAAATACTGTTTATCTAACATTGTTTCATTAATAATAACGAATTTTTTATACAGTAATCACTAATTACATTTAGGAAAGTTTCAGTTGAAAAAATTTACCTTTTATAATTAGTAAAAGATAAAAAATCAAAAAATTATAACACACAGTATAAAAATAATAAATACTTAATTAAATATTACAAGGAATAAAAATAAATTTTTGTACAGAATATATTTTTGAAGATGATTTCAGTTAAATGTACTAAAAACTGTATACTGTATATGTATTATTGTATAACTTTGAATAACATTATTGTATAATGTTATTGAAAGTTTATAAATAAAAATCCTTTAAAATAAAACACAATTAACTAAGTTATTACAGCCATAAAATAATAAAAGTGACTTAATTTAAATAATGTAATTTTTATAGGAATACTTTAACGGCACAATAAAAAAATAATAATAATTATATTAACATATGTTTACAGAAAACGACAGCTCTGTCATCGTAAATGTAATTTTTATAATACTGTACATTAAACGGTAGGTGTTCGATATCATAAAAATGTTGTGAACAATCGCTTATGTTTTTTAGAATATTTTGATTAGCGTAGAAAATATTTTTTTGTAGGTTTTGGTAATGTTTATAATAAAATATCAGGTATACATCTGTGTAATAAATGTTGGAAATTCACGAACCGAGTTAAATGCTAAAATATTAAGCGTATATAAAATTAATAACGCAATGGCGAACAGAAAATATTTCTTGGACATCAAGTACAAGGAACAATAGTTGTAAAGGAGAAAGAAGTTCAACCTGTCCTTGTATTGTTTATTTGACTTCAAATAATTTCGCCCAAGGG
Organism: Androctonus mauritanicus; assembly: GCA_011317285.2. Lineage (NCBI taxonomy): Eukaryota > Metazoa > Arthropoda > Arachnida > Scorpiones > Buthidae > Androctonus > Androctonus mauritanicus. The sequence goes on along the minus strand of WUQG02100476.1, from coordinate 16,503 downwards.
ATCTATCTATCACAAGTCAACAAAACTTGTCAGCCCAAGAGACAAAATTCCCCCTTATGGGTTGATAATGGCCCAAACAGATTGTATATGGGCACACCCAACTTAATAACAGAAAAAATAAATTAACTTAATAATCTTGTTTATTTTATAACGTTACGTTTTATTAATTTAAACGCTACTTTTTCAGAAGTGTATAAAAAAAAATTAATCGATCTGATAGTTTCCGTTTTATTAATGCAAAATGATCGTATAGAATCTGTTTTATTTTTGCATATTATATGCATGAGTCAGTTTGGAACTTTATTCCAATGCTTCTCTTTCGTCATTTTGGACTTTACATTGTTTAGTAATGTCAGCAAAAATCTTCATAAGGTTTCTTTTATCCACTAAAAGGTCATCAACCGATTAAAAGAATGGCGTCTATGGATATGTGAAATTTAGATTTTTGATAAGATTTAATTTATATTTCTGTTGTTTGTTTGTTACTTACCTTCTACTAAACACGAGTGAATTTTGTATACGCAAAGACTAAATAAAGTTTCGAGTTCGTCTTACCTATAGAAAAGGCGGGTGAAAGTCTCCTAAAAAGGTGATACGCAAAGCAATCAGTATTTTTTAAACCTAGATAATGATATAAATGTTATAGTTAACGAAAGTTTCGGTCGCATTCGATTCTCTAGATTGTTTTATTTGCACAGTACGCGAAAACATTCTTTGAATGTCTCGCTAAAACGACGAACGAGACGACATTTCTTAGACGGTAGCGCCATCTCTCTTCCAAAATAGTAAAGCAATTACTGATTTAAATATTTTTTTTTATTAATTAAATTATTAGAAAGGAAATTTCAATTAAAACAAAAAGGAAAAAATCAAATAGAAATCTTATTAACATATGTGTAGTTTGACCTATTACACTGGATGTTTTTCGTGATTTGTAATAACAATGGAGACATTATAGCACGGCGAACTTCGTACAATAGGGAGAACGGAATATGTTGTATAGCTTTTCTATTGTTGTGTAGCCTTGTCCGCATCAAAACCTGATTTGGTTCCAAGTAATTATTTTATTATTACTATTATAAGAAAAAATTGTCCTCGGGGTATAAATCTAACTAGAAAAGCGTATTTTCTGGAAATTTGTCCTCTATTTCTCTATACAGAATTTAATCAAAATCGTAAACCTACGAAGTTTCCATTATCGATTTTCTAACGCTATATGCAAGAATTTTCTTAAAAGAAAACAAGTAAAAGTTATTACAAACAAGGCTATATAAATTATATATCGATCAGAACCCTAAATATGCAAAGAAAAACAGCACAACTGTCCCAGATTGATACCTTCTTACAGAGACGACCTCAAGTAAGATATAGTATTTTTAATGCAAAAAGGCGCAAAACAACGAACCAATATTCTGTGACAAGAGTATTGAACAGATGGTTGACACTCAACAGACATTATCGAAAATATTTACATACCAGGTTAATTGATGTTAAGTAAAAATCTTCTCTCGTAATTAATAGAGTTGAATGTTTTGCATTTTTGCGAGTTGCTTGAAATTTCCTAAAATGTTTTTATACGAGGCCTAGAGTAAAAAGAACTCTGTGGTAACCTAAGTATACACTCAACTCAAGGGCTAGAGTTCAAGGGCACCAATTATTACCTTGTAGAAACTTAACACCACAGGGGTTCCTAGACTCCCGGCATTTATAGTTATTTCAAGGATGAAAATCGGTAGCCAAATCATATTCTTATAGCGCAATGATTTAGCAGAATTCGATTTTTATTTCAATATATATAATTTCACAGATAGTTTAATTTAAAATAAAAATGCTATTATAGTAATAAAAAAAAAAAGTAAAAATGGTCATTACGCGCCATCTTGGGAAGAAAATACGAACTAAAAGAAACTGATAAGAGAACTTACTGATAATGGATGTAATCAAAAATAGTAAATGTCAAACTTTCTATGTCGCCGAGTCTTTACAGTTATCAGATGCTGTTTTGACGGTAATATAAACCGGAAAATAATAATCAGATGCCCTACTTAAGGAAGAGAAAGTATGCGAAAGCAAAAGTTGCCGTTCTATACTTGTAACAACATTACGCAACTAGTTTACACGTAGTCAATTTTTATGACAGTTTCCTCTATACTGTACTTTGAACTTTAATCGTATTATTTTTTACAGTAATTAATTATTGTGAATTATACAGATTAAAACAATTAAGATATATATTAAGCTTAATCTTCGGTTAATATTGTATGTAAACCGATTAGCAGCCTATCTGAAAAAATACGAGTTGCATCTTCTGAATGAAACTAATCCAAAAATAAATTTTTTATAACGAGTTATGGAAATGATTTTTAAAAACCACACACAATGTTCTACAAAACGACAGATTTTCTGTATTTTTAATAACATAACATTAAAAGAAACTCATGAGTGAGGTTAGGAAACACTGGGTTAAGGTCAAGCATATTTTAATTCAGGATGCGAACGATAAAAAAAGTAAGTCTTGGTGGTCTCTGAGTATGATAAGTATAGAGATATTTCTATGTATACATTGTTAAGAATTTTGGCACAAAAATATTTACTTTTCCAAAGAATTTTTTTTTATAGAAAACTGATTTTTTCTTGGAAGGTTAATATTCCATGAAAAAATGATTTAGCTTACTTTAATGTCAAATTCTATTATTATTGTTTTTTTCAGCCAAACAATTGAATTACTGACGTTCCATCCAGGAAACATCAAAGATAAATAATGAAATTAGATACTCCACTTATAAAAAAAAATGTCCTCATTTCGTTTGAAATAATTTTAAATCGAAAATTAGGACATTTGAATGATGGAATTCCTATAGTGACATCGAAACGTCATTCTTCTCAAATATATTAAAACTTACATCAGGGATTTAAGTATTCTATCAGTTTTTTTTCTTTAATTTAATCGTTTTTATACCTTGCAGGTAAATAATACATTCATATTAATTTCAAAATTCGATAATAGTATATTTATAATCAATCATAGTTTACAAAATTTGAACGTATGCAGTACAAATTTACAGTAATCTATAACTATCGCATATATGTATGCTTGAACAGTTTCTAATTATTTACTGTATTTAATAATAATTAATATTTTGCATTTTTTTTAAATAAAGGTATAGTTACATTCTCATAATTTTCTACAGAATACTGTATCACCTCTGCAGTATTGCCATAGTATTCAATGAATTCCAGTGTTGCATTATAATATTTTATCTTTATGCAGCCATGTATGTTATTGCTTCATTGTCTATATCTGATTTATTTAATTTTGTTTCTATTCTTTATCACACGCGACTCATTTTCTTCCTATACAATATCGACGTTATGTATTTCGATGATAGTGAAACCACTGATGCGAAATCACTATCAAGGAATCCAAAAGGATGGTGACAGCCACACGTTGGTGCATTTTTTTTCTTTCATTTTATTCAGAATAGCACAAAAGTGATGATTCACCAGAGTTTCAGATTTATAATTGTTCACAGAATCATATTTTCTGGCTTAGCACCACAGAGTATCATCTATGAAAATGTCGTCCAAATCATCATTTATCGCATTTATTTTATTCCAATATATTTATTGCATCCTCTTTTTCATCAAATGCCATCTTTATCAACAAACTATTACCATAACTCCTATCAAATTTTTCCGTTCTACTTAAAATGGTAATAAGTCTAAGCCCTTAAAAAACAATAAAACTATCTTATTTTTTTCCTTTATGTTGGAAGAGATATTTCATTCAGAAAACTAACCGTCACGCTCTGATATAATTTAAAGGAATTATCCTTTTACAAAAGTTATTACATCGACTTAGGCCGCCCAAATGCGAATTCCCATAAAAGGATGCTGCCAGATAAAAGATGGGGTCAAATACCAGCAATGAGAAATTAACGACCATTCCTGACACACCCCTAAACTCGAACATATTTAACTTATCCCATAAGCAGCACCTACTGAAATTCCACATCTCGCTAATGCGCTCTTTAACAATGGCTTCGGTTACAAAAAACTTCAGAATTCTCTAAACACTCGCGTCAATTATTTGCTGTATAGGATTCTACCTATTTCAATACAATGAACTTTTGATTTTGACAAGGCACAGCATCGTATCTCGACAAATTCTCCGCTTTAAATAACTGTGATGTCTATCTTGACTACAAAACAATATCAATTGTTTGGCTAACAAGTCGATCTTATCGACCAACAGTCTTTCGAAAATAATGCTGCTTAATTAAGAAAGAAGAATGTAACGGTGTACTATGTGTATATAAGTGCATATGTAAGTTTGAACATAAAGTAACAGTGTTGGAAAGTCAAAGAACTGCTTTATGTTCTCGCAGGTAGTTCGTTGACCTTGTTTTGACTGCGATGTCTCGTCTGGTAACCGATAATTAGAGGAGTCCTTCATCGGAAGTGACGATTTGATTCATTTCCTGTGAAAGTCACGCTATTTTTACTACAATAAAAAAAAGGAGGAGGATGCTAAACGTTGTTCGCTTCAGTCCATTATCGATTGATAATCTGACAATGCTTTCTAAAACGGAGATCGATGTAGATTGATGAAATGCGTTATTTTTAAAGCATCGCCCACCTAACAGTTCAAATACCGAAAAAATTTCATTTACTTCAAATGCAGAATCATAAGAGATAACTCGATAATTTGTTTTCTACAGTAACAAAAACATAATAATTAATTTCGAAAGAATAGAGGCAGATAACACGAATAGTTTACATTCAGAATTAGTATTTTCATTTTACATTTACCTTGTTGACTCGAAAAAATGGAAAAACAATGATTCAGCGATATTACTGGAAGCAACGATAAGCAGAAAAAATTCGTACGACTTTATTAATTAAACTCGAATGGTAATAAAACAATTTTTTATAAAGTGTTTATCATGTAATACAATCATTTTAATGACAATAAAAACTATTCAAATGACGAGGCATGCCAAGTTTTTTTTTAAACACTTTTATAGTTTATCGTAAGACATTTTTAATGCGAAAAAACGTAAAAAAAATTATTCGAACATAATTGTATTCACGTTTTCATGTAGCGTACGAAACCGATTAAAAGGAACAAAATATTTTTAATATTAATGCTATTTAAAGAAGACAAAATGGATCATTGTACTTAAACAATAATAAATTTCGAAACAGTAATGTAATAATGACACTTTAGACTGCGAGTTTCACAAATAAAATCATTGTTATTTTTCCATTATTATATTTAATGCTATCACAAGATAAAAAAAAAAAAGCTTCACTAAATAAGAAAAAAGGATACAGGCGTGGGAATTTCAATAACTTAATAGACCTACTTCGGTTGATAAATTCTCATACTTAGCTTTAATGACATTTGTGTAGCCATGCCGATAACATACTAACCTCATTTGCATGACAACATTCCAATAAAGTTTCGATTTAATCAGAAAATATCCATTTCGATATCCGAACGTTTTAATTATAACCAAAGATTTGTTGTCACATTCACATTCCACAAGTCTAGTTGGAAAACAACATTCCAAAACAGTTGGGTTTCTCGAGAAAAATTCGCTATGTACTCGATACTTTCGACTACCGATTTAAAACTTTATGCTATTCTTACCTGATATAAGGTGGAAGAAAAGTTCTGTCCTGTAAACGTTCAGCACACAGATAGTTATATTCCCGATGTTATGACTCGACTGAGACTTCTCAACAAATGGCGCTAGGAACCTGTAGCGCGTATTAGAGCCTAAGGCGAATTGCCCACTGGTATCCTGCCCTACCTACGGTATAATCATTACGCTTTATTTCAAGGTCTACGATACGCTTGGTAGGAGCTAACTCCGAGTTGAAGGTATATGTTTTAACTATCACTCGCTTTATTTTACCTTACGCCACGCTTTCACAAAGAAATGTGGAACGAAAAACAGTTCTTGATTATTTACAAGATCCCATCATGCGGAAAGGAGGATCCAGTCACCGTCATACATATCAAGTAACAGTTGGTTGAAACTTTTATTTCCTATTTTTGACCTTCACCATTACAGAGGCGCCAACTAAGAATGTGACAGTGACTGCTACCTTTTCTTTTTATACTGAACAGAAAAAAAATTAATTGATTATAGTGATAAAGGGAAAAATCTTTTTTTTATTATTAAGGACGAGTGAGTCCGGTTGTCATTCTTTTGTCGTGAAATTTCGAATTATACGATGCGAACTAATTTGGGAGTACTACTTGTCATCGCAACTGCGTTTCTATATTTTCAATAGTTGGACAGCTTGGGATATTTTATTCCTTTATCATCACATTTATCAAACTTATCTCGATAGTAGTATAATTAATTATGTCAATTTAACATACTTTCTTCAAATAAAATCTACCAAGTTTCAACACCACATATTTTCATAGTTCAGTACTGTACTGTACTTTGAATTTTAAAATTTTTATTTGTGGTTTCAATTATCGAAATTAATTATTCAAAATTAACTAATTTATTAACTATTAAACATCTGAAAATGTTTGTTTACTATTATAATATATAAACCCAATTGCAGATGCAGAAAAATGTTGGCAAGTTTAAAAATATCATTTAGACTAGAATTTACTATTATACTGCAAAAAACTAAATGTAACAACTTAATAAAAAATAATTCAGCACTCTTTGCAGTACAGTATACAACTAAAACACTTTTTTATTTGCTTAGTAAGCAAATAAGTGTTTTAGTTGTATATGGTACTCTAAAGAATGCTGAATTATTTTTTATTAATTTATACTAGATTTCTAATTTCTATTTTAATTATTAAATTCTAACTAGCAACTCCATTTTTCTACATTCTAAATGAAAAAATATGTTTCATACAATATTTCTCAATCGTTTGGCTTGCAACCCTGCAAAGTTATGTACTTATCTAATCTGTAAATGATTTAAGGATATGAATAAATTATTTCAAACTTCTATAAAGTGTATAAATTAATTCAGCTTAAAATTTTGCACTAATTTTTCTAATGTGTAATAAATAATATACTGTACAAATTATACTTAAATAAAAATTTGTAAACTTTTTGTTTATTAAAACAAAGTTGGAAATTTTGTGATAATTTTTTGTCTTAACAGCCATGATTAAAATACGAATAATAACAATAAATTACAAGAGCAACTATATTTAATTTATTAAATTTTAATTATTTTTATTTGCTATTTTACATATACAATATAAATATTCAAACTGCCTTCTCAAATTTTGTTTTTTTTTTTCAACAGTACAGAAGATGGTAACAATAATCACACAGCAATTAACTTCTATAATTGCAAATCTCTAATCATAGAAGTTGTTATAAAATTATTTTTAAGGGAATTTTATTATGGAGAAGTTAGAAAATTGATAACAGCTAAGATAATTTTATGGGTTTAGGTTAAACGCATCAATGGTTTATTTCTAATTAAAAGTCATTCTAGCAATGATAAAAATGAAGAAAAACATTTGTGTGTTATAATATTCATAATTATTTTCTATTATTAAATAATTTTTTAAATTAAAATTAATTTATACAATTTCATAAATTAATTTTACAAAATTTTGTTTTTCCATAAAAAAATGTATAAAATTGAAAAACTTTGAATTTCTAGAAATTAAACAGCCTAATCATGATTAGACTCACTTGAACTACATAAAAAATGTGTCTAAAAGGCATTTTTTAAATCACCACATAATATACTTGAATAATTCAGAATGAAAAATTATTTGAATTTATATAAATTACTTTAGGTAAATTCTTTTCTATAGAGAAAATTTTTCATCATATATTCTCTTAGATTATCATCTTGAAGAATAATTAAAAAATATATACAAATAATATATATGATAAAATAATTTTATTTCAGAGATTTATTCATAACTTAAACAGACAACTTAAATTTTGATAAATTGGAAGAGAAATCAAAGAAAACAAATTCAAATAACTCCTATTTGTTTAAAAATATATAAATAGGCATTTTATACTATTTGGAATAAATTATTGGAGTTTTTGCCAAATAATAAAAGCAACGGAAGATACAGATTATATAAATTATTTTTTTTAAATCTAAACATAAGTTTCTTTCAGGAATTTGCAGTTTCATTCATATCCAAATCATCTTCAAGCTCTAAATCATCTAATTCTTGAAACAGTGATTCATCAACTTTAACCTCTTCATCTCCTAAGCAATGAATATGGTTAAAAAAATGTATTTTTATAAAAAAAAAAAAAAAAAAATTATTTAGCGTACCTTCTTGCAAGAATTGCAAATCAGATTCTATCAATGTTCTATCTTTTTCAAATAATTCTCTACCTGTAATGTTTATATCAAAGTATAATCATAAAACAATCAGTTATGAAAGGAAATTGCATTTTAAAAATATTTATTTAAGTTTATGATAATTACCTGTTAGTTTCTTTGTTCCTAGTTCTTCCTTTACAAACTGATTTCGTTTCAACTCTGCCATTTCTGCATCAAATTTAGTTTTCCATGATAAGAATGTTTCTACTGTAACTCTAGTACCTTCAAATTTTTTCTATAAGAAAAAGTTTCCAGAAATTCAATAGATAAAATATATGTAAAAGAAAATCCATAAAATTTTTATTTATATTTTAAAAATAAGATAAAAATACAGGAATCCCCTGATTAATATCATCTCGTTACATCATCCCACACTTAAATTGTTGCACCAGATCCAATTTATTAATCAAAGTAAATTAATCTCTATATTCTATTAAAGTGTTTTTATGTTATCAATAATTGATATATAAGTTAAGAATAATTTGCATCTCATATAAGTTATCTTACCCTAAAACACTACCTAATTCTATCCATTGAGTTAAGACTCAGATTTGAGCTGGCTCTAGTGAAAATCTAAACCACCTTCCATCAATTTAGAATAAAAAATGAGTTAATTGTATGAAATTATGTTGCACGTTTACATAACTCCAGATTTCTTGAAGAAGAACTTAGTCTGATTCATTGAACCAATTCTTTACCTCTCAGGCTCTCCTTATTTCATCTCTTACTATAATTATAATGGTCTGTGGTGAATGCTAGAATATACTTGCCATTTAGTTACTTCCAGCATAAAAGCAACATAAAAACAACAAAGGAAAATTTCACTAAAGTTATGGTCAGCCTATGAAGGTCATTGAAAAGTCTTGCTTCTTATTATCTAGTAGGAGGAAAACAGCACAAAATTTCATAAGAAAAAATATTGAAGACATTTTTCTTATGAAATTTTCAAAAGAAAAATATTTCAAACTTGGAAGGATTTCAATATCTATAGGTAACAAAGATTATAAGAAATTCATAGACAAAAACTGCTGGAAAAACAATAAAGGCCATCTGAAAGAAGATTTGCCTTTTCTTCACATCTTATTTAGGGTTCAGATACCACTCCAAAAGTTGATACTGTTCTCTTTCAAATCAAGTTTGTTGACTATGTGCTTCTATTGCCTAGGTAGCAAGAACTTCACATGAGAGAAAACATAATTTAGAAGTTATATCTGTAGATGTTTTTGAGATGCTGAACTCTCATAATGAGGATCTCAAACTCAATAATCTTACTGAAATACGGAAGAAAAGTGTGCTTGAAGAATTTGATTTTAATCTAACCAGGTAAGCCAGAGATCAAATCATGACAATTTCAAAATTGATTGAGAAGATTGGACATTAAGCCTGCATGGAGATTCTTGAAGACTGAGTCTAACAAGCAATGAATAAAACAAGGCAAGAAATAAAGAGCACGCATGCTTGCTTTAGAAGACGCATTTATTTTGCAAAATTCAATAATTGATTTAGTTAAACATTTTTTGTTAACAGATGATGCCACTTTCCATTCAGGTAGAATAACACTAAGTAGCAGGGAAAAATAAGTCCTATCACTAGCTGGCCATTCTTGCTGAGAAATCAGTTGGATTGTGGTGGACAGGGATCAATGAGCTGAACCCAGAATAATTTTTCAATGAGATGGGACCTGAGAATTGAATCTGGCTCTTTCAGAGTAAAAAGCTGAAGCAATTCCATCTGGTCAATCTGGCCAACTTACTTAAGTTATGGTTAAGGACTTGTTCATCACAATTTTCATTACTGGACTTTAGTGATTATTATTAAGATGTTCCAGCTATAGTTCAAGAGAGAATGCAACTTCTTTGTTAAATTACCAATTGATTTGTCAATTTCATATTTTTTATAAATCTTCCATAAGTACAAAATAACTATATCTGATTTCTTGGTCAAAATTTTTTGTCTGAAACCAATCATACCATTTTAACAATACATTATGAAAAAATTTGAGTCAATTTATGTTTTGGAATGACCTATGATGTAACTTTGGAGATTACTGTATACAGTTTCCTAGAAGAATGTCTAAAAAGTTTTAGAATCATTGCCAAAATATATAATTTTTACATCATTTTTACAATCACAAATATTTTAAATTTGAACAGCAATAATTTTTATAGAATATTTGCTGATCCTGTTAATCTCTATATTCAGCTTGTCTGTGGGATCATAGTCAATCAATTTGCAATGACTATCTTCAATAAATTTTAGAGAAATTTTAAAGCATTAGCTTGCAATTTTTCTTTCCTCAATGACATTCTTTTTTGCTAATTTAGTGAAAGAATGGATGAGTCAGAATGACTTGACCTACATCAGAGATGATAAATCATACATAATGATTTTTCTACCAAGAACCCTGTATATTAATCTGTTAGCAACATTTATTGAAGATAGTGATTGAAAATTGATTGATTATAATCCATCAGACAAGCTGAATGTTTTTATAGAAATTAACAGAATTGCAAGTGCATACATAATATATTTAAATAAATTATAAAATAACATGATTTAAAATAAAGTTAATTAATTGATTGAAAATAAACTGTTAGCACTTTGGGAAACTATCATTTTTTTCAGTTGTTAAAATTGATCCCTAAAAAATAATTACTGTAAATTTGTCAGTGAAGAAAATCTTGTTTCTATTATACATTTATTTGTATAAGATACCTGCAAGTAGAAAGATGTCAGATAATCCAATACATATAAAAAAAATATGGTTATTGTCATACTAAGAGAAAACGACTATTATGTATAGTTCTGGACAGAACTATACATAATAGCCCTTTTCTCTTAGTGTGACAATAATATTGACCTAATATCAATCATTTTCAATAGACTTGATTCTTTAATGTGATCTAATCACACATATCAGTTTTATTTAAATCAGATAATATATACATAAGTTATTTTGATGATGATAGATAGTGAAAAAACCTAATTCCATTTTAGAATGTAAAAGATCAAAAATTATATTATGAATAAAATTTTTGCCCAAGATGGTTTTGCCTTCTTCAAGTCAAAGATAAAGTATTTGAATAGAATATACACACTTCCAAATTCAATAAAATTTAAATCTGTTTAAAAATAAATATATGCACTGTAGTCAATACAATGCTATAAAAGCTACTTTTAACAAATATATTAAAATTTTCATTTAAATATAGCAATATATTAATTTAAATACTAAATAGTTTTCAACATCTGATAGGATTCAGAGTTTGAATTCCCAAAGTAAAAAGTCAATGAAATCATAAGTTAGAAGCATCCTATATTTCTATAGATTTTTTTTACTACTAATATTTATTATGATGCAATACAGTATCACAGTAAGCATAGCAAATACAAAGCTAAAAAAAAAGCAGGCACAAAACAGATATTGCTGCTATCATCAAATCATTTCGGCCAGACTCATGCACATATATGAGCCATTCAAATCCCACTGACCAATCATAGAATTTATGATTGATGATATAATCAGAAGTTGAGAACTATCTGTAAAAACAAATTTTATAAATATACGAAAATCACTAAATGCTTCTAAAGCCAGGTTCACATTACTTGGGCTCATAGTCATACTCATCTCAGCTCATCAAGCTTTGGGTCAGGCTCATATAGTGTGTGTCCACACTGGCATTAGTTATTTTTAAGACACTGGCTTGATAGAATCTGACAATGAATCGTGAAATAAAAATAGCAAGTGTGAGTGCGAATGATTATATCATTTGATCACTTATATTATCAATACAAGCAATAAACGATTAAATAACAATACTTTACTTAATCAGAGCTACTCCAGATTGTTTATTCAACAAGTGCAACAAGTCCATTGAACTACAGCCTTGTTCTTGTCCACATTGCCTGCATAACTCATTGCAAGCCCTTTGACATACCAACAACAAGTGGATCCCTACGAGCTTCAGGCTTGTCCTGCTTGCCTGGTTTGTCTCATGACTTGTCTCCCTGTTCACAGTACTTGTGAGCCCAACTAGTCAGTCAAATACAAATATGAGCATGAGTACGGCTTAACAGTTGCATGTGTTAGAAATTTCCAAGCTGCACCAAATATCCTAATTAGAGTCAAAATATTTATTGTTTTTAGTTTAATTATACTATCCACAAGTGAAACATATTATGATAATGTCTTTAAAACTTACCAGAAGTTTGCCAACAACCTTTATGGAATTTATCCAGAAGCTTAAAAATGATGCTCAACAAGATAAATATCAATTGGCTCATGGTAACTTAGAAAATTGTTTATATATTTCTGTATATAAATTTTAAATTGGAACACAATTCTATGAGAAATAATTCTGAATCATAAATTTGATGGATGATTAGTTAATTTATTATTATTTAGATCATGGCAGCTTAGAAAAAAAATGGGAAAAATCAATCAAAAACAATCTCTCTAATATAAAATATATATATATAAATATATAATATAAAATATATTTGCTTAAGTATATATGCAAATCACAATGCTACCAAAAATATGCATCACACTACCAAAAAGATAATGCAATTATTCTGTTATAAAAAATTATGAAATCAAATGAAGCCAAGTACAATGACAACTAGCATCACTTATTCAAAAATTATGTCTAGTATGGTCTTGGATTTCATTGAAAATATTATTGATTGATGTAAAAGTCAATCTTCAATCTCTTTCACAGTTTTTAATTTTACTTCAATTCTGATCTTTAATTTCTTCTATTTTCTGCATTTCTTATTTTACAAATATGTTATCTTTCTTTATTTTGCCAAAATATTCATTCTTGATGCAATTTCATTATTATTGTTTAAAACAACACTTCTCAAAATATGCACTAAGGAAATCTAGAGCTTTCAAAAACATATTTGAGGAATCCACAAGATCATATCGAGAAACACTGATGTATTGAAAGTTATGTGAGTTTGTTTCAATGGAACTAATGTCTTCTTTATTCTATCTGACTTGTGAGTTTTATGCTGCTACCACTTAGTATTTTTGCCAGATATTAAGTAGCAAAGTTATATAGCTAATAAATAATAAATAGCAAAGATATTAAGTAGCTATTAAATAAACTCACTGACACACTCCAGGAAACATTAAAACCAAATTCACAAGTACAGTTCCCACACAATGTCCACACATTCCTAAACTTCACAACTCACAACAGTCGAACAATACACTACATTGTAATGAACACACATTCTATCAAAATTTATTAATGCAGAAACAACACTCATAGAAATATACACACTTATTTCTGCAACTGCTATCACTGTCACTATACACCTAGGTCTTAAAACACTTCCAAATAAGCCACTTAACCACTTAAAGCCTGCCTGGCAAAAACAACTCAAAAAACAAATAAATGAAATCAGAACAGAACTTTGGTTCTGCCTTGCCCTAAATCCACTTTCCAAACAAACTGAACACATCAAATTGTGACAACAACATCAGACAAAACCGAACAACACATTACACACACTCACATCTTTTATACATGGATGACATTAAGCTGTACGCCTCAACACAAACACAATTACAACAGCTGTTACAAATCACACACACATTTTCAAAAGACATCTGCATGGAGTTTGGCCTAGACAAATGCAAAACACTCCACATAGAAAAGGGAGCCCTAAAGAAAGGAGACTTCACTCTTGAAAATGAAGACATTATCGAATCCATGGAAGAAGGTGAAGTTTACAAGTATTTGGGATTCCAGCAGGCCAGATTCACAGAACAGAAGAAAACTAAACAAACACTGTCAATACTGTACACCAACAGATTAAATAACGTTCTCAAAACAGTGCTGGACTTTTGATTGTTATATATGTAAAGCAAAGTGTTTATTATATATGTTCTCAAAACACATCTGAATGGAAAAAACACATTGAAAGCCATCAACACATTTGCCATACCAGTACTGACTTACTCCTTTGGAGTGATACAGTGGAAACAGAGAGAACTAGAATCACTCCAAAGAAAAACACGAACAACACTTACAAAATATCAGTACCATCACCCAAAATCTGCTATAGAAAGAACTATTCTCCCATGGAAGGAAGGAAGACGTGGCCTTATCGACATTCCACGTTTACACGACAGATAGATCTATAGTTTGAGAGAATTCTTCCATAAAAAACAACATACATCACAACTACACAAAGCTGTAATCTTGGCAAATAGAAACATCACACTATTAAATCTACAGAACAAAACTCCAAACCCAACACACAACACTGCATATATACAAGAAAAGAAACATCTTGGAGTAGAAAGGAAATCCATTGCACACACCAACAACACCTTCGGAAACACTTTATAGACAAGTGTTTCTGAAGATCATGTTGGTGTGTGCCAAACAGCTGGTTAGTAAGGCAAACAAAGTGCCAAACAGCTGATTAGTAAGGGGAGGATCTATTTACAAAAACAGAAGGGTTCATAATAGTGATACAAGACCAGGTAATAAACATGAAAAACTACAAACAATATTTACTGAAGGACAGCACATTGACAAATGACACGTGTAGGAAATGCCACATAGCACCCAAAACGATTCAACACATTACGTCGGGTTGCAAGCTGCTTGCACAGATTATCTACACAGACATAACCAAGTAACAAACATAATACACCAAAAGCTTGCAACCAAACACAAATTAATAAACACGCTCACACCATATTACAAATACATACTAGATGCAATCTTAGAAAACTCAACACACAAGATGTACTATGACAGAACAATCTAATAAAACCTTACATCACTCTCATAGGTAAACAAAACAAAGTTGCCTACATTATAGACATCTCAATACCAACATACACAACATCCAGAATGCATTCACCCAAAAAATTAGCAAATACACAAACTCTCACAAGAAATTAAGCATCTTTGGGGAATGCAAAAGGTAGTCACAGTACCCATCATTCTATCTGCAACAGGAATAATTCCTCACACTCTACACAAAAGCTTCAAAACACTAAATCAACACCCAAAGACATACATAACACTACAAAAGGTATCACTATTCAATACACGTAACATAGTAAGAAAGTTCCTCAGCACTGACACAGACACCTTAGTTAACACACAACTAAACACCACAAATAGCTATGTCTTGACTCTTGTCCGACATAGCACTTTGCTTCGGAGTTATTCCATGTTCACATTGATATACTCCGATATAATAATAATAATAATAATGCTTACTTGTATCTTAATTTTTCATCTAAATCTTCGGGTGGCTCTTGAATTATTAATGTTACCATTTCATCCATTATCTCTGAACGACTTAAACTGAAATAAATGTTATTTATTACTACTAGTATATCATTACCAGAGATAAAAAAATTTCATTTAAAATATGATCTTACATAACATTAGGAAGTTATAAAAACAACATGATGTTTATTCATGGGAAAATTGCATGTTTTTATATATAAACTATGTATGATTTATGCATTTCACAAAATCTTGTTCACAAAACTTGCATAATATTATGCATTTATTTTTGAAATGTATGTACACATGAATGAATGTATTTGTACATAGGGATACTTTCCTTTTATCTTTCCCCTTTTTTCATTTTATATTAATCATATTGATGTGTCTTTTTTGAATATTACTTATTTACTTTTAGTAAATAAAACATAATTCATATATTTTTTCAATAGAATTTAATATATATACTTTTAGTATATGAATTAAATTCTATTATGCTGATTCTAATATAAATTGTATAACAATTATAAATCAATTTCCTAAAACCATCAAGCAAATATAATATATATAAGAATAAAAAAACAACCAAGAAAATAAATTATCAAAATTTTCTCTTTCCAGAGACAGAAAATTGAACTTTAAAACATTCATAATACATCTGGGGAAAACAGACATTAATGAAGGAAATTTACTTATTGATGAACATCTGGTATATGCAAACTATGTAGGAATTTTTTACGATTCTATCAGGTTACAATAGCATATACATATACTGAGTTGTTTAGAAAGTAATTTCATTTTTTTCAACGAGTGGTGTTAGTTGTATTTTTAATCCACCAATTTCATTCTAAGCCATATTGTCATTATACATTTTGATAGCTGG
>WUQG02100365.1:0-25812 GCA_011317285.2 Androctonus mauritanicus | reverse complement strand
GTTCCTACTGGAATTATTATAAATTACTCCTTAACTTTGGTAGGAGTGTCCGGGTTCAACACACATTCTTACCGTCATTTCACTACAGGCATTATCACTACTATCTCCCAAGACCTGGATTTATTTTTATTTTTTTATTTTTTTTTAGAAAGCGTGGGAGTTCTTTGTTTGCAAGCGGTACAGTACTTTTCTTAACTCTCTGCAAAAACGTGAGTTCTGGGTGAACTTTTGAGCACCCGGTCTGGTTTGTTTGTCATGCATACACCGAGAACAAGTCGCAACGAGGATGTGGCCTCGTGAAACTCTTTTACGATCATTACCGGATGAAAGGATGCCACGTCATGTCAGTTATTGCGCATCTTTAAACCCAATAAAGTTAATTGCACAGTTACGCCCGCTAAATTAATTGTTTCTTAAAACGTATAAAATGCAAATTAATTGACTCCCGACTCGATTATGTTTCATTATCTCCGCTGCCAGAAGAAAAGAGAGACGTTCGGCCCTATTAATCGCTTCATTCTTCACGCGTGTGTTTTGGTGCACCGAAAGCGTGATTTTACTGTTATCACTGTTTAAACAACAACACACAATGTTAGTTAAAATATGCAAATCCCCGTACAAAACTCCGTAATAAAGATTTAATTGCTTAAACTGTCGGCTAGATAAAGTTATAAGTGAACTAGTTTATGTTTTAAAAGTGATAATTACGTACAGTATTTTTGATGTATCAATAGGAATAATCGGCGATTAAGACATACTCGACGTTCCGATTCGGTGAGTCACCGGGTGACAAAGTAAAAATTTCATACAGCGATATATTAAAAAATATTTTTCTTCTTGCCGTATGTAGAACACGTCGCATACAAACAAAATAGTTTTATTGTCAGACAATGATTTATTCGGCCAGGGAGTGGTTATTCTAAACGTTGTCCTCAACTTATCAATAATCATTCATCCAAAACACGGATTGCCTTTGTCATTTAAGACGAATGACTTGCGCGACTGTTGCTGAATTACCAAATATCGGCGAAACGTCTCGGTGCGAATAATCAGTTTATCGACCAATTAATCGGAAAAAATAACATACAAAAAAAAAGAAACTATTACCGAAATTAAGATTTAGTAAAAATATATATACAGCGTTAATAGCGATTATTACGTAATGAGGCGTTTCGTCACTGTAAAAATGGAGTCACACAGCGTGTTAGTTTGCGAGGTCTCATCATTCTGTCGGCGCCATCTTATATACTGACGAGGTTACTGTAGGTCACGTAATTACATTCTATTCGCGTTTCTGAACTTCTTTTCGAGATTTAAGAAATCGTACACGATCCCAAAACATGTATATATATTTTTCTACAAACTGTTAAATTGTTTCTTTAACTCTCTTTCGTCATTTCTTTAATTAATTCATTAAATCGTGTCGTAATATTAATTAAAACCATTCAATTCTGCACTGTCTTCATTGTAGGCACTTCCGATAAGGTGGATTAAAAAAAATCCGATGCCAACGATAAAATCTATCAATCTATGTATAATTTTATGAGCAGAGTTATTTTTTCAAAATTTATTGCCCCTTTTATTGGCAGATTTAACAGGG
Organism: Androctonus mauritanicus; assembly: GCA_011317285.2. NCBI lineage: Eukaryota > Metazoa > Arthropoda > Arachnida > Scorpiones > Buthidae > Androctonus > Androctonus mauritanicus. Next base: position 24,212 of record WUQG02100365.1, on the reverse strand, counting down.
TTGTCAATACATTTATATAATAGCTTGCGGCTGTGTTATTTTTTTATTTTTTTTTTGTCTCATTTTTCTCCGTAAAACCTTCATTAACTCGGTTATATCTGCCTAATTGTGTGCACTTAAGCGAAACAATCGCTCTTTCCATTTACACGCTGAACGGATGTAAACTCGACGTTTTACGATAAATATAATGTTACCAACACGAATATTTTCTCTCTTTTTTTTAAATTACGCATTTTCGTTTAGCTTTGACTACTTATTTAAATTTAGATGTTAACAGGTTTTTCCAGCCGCCATCAATAATCATCAACCAGGGAAAAGGTTATACTCATACTTAATAGAAGGGTGCATTGTCCTTTTGGTATTTTTTAACTTTATAATTTAAAAATTTTCATTAATCTAAAAATTCTATCTTGACCTCCGAGCTCGTTTATAAGAATCCGATCGTTTAATGGCCGGCACGACTAAAATCAGCAAAAACCAGAAGGAGGGGGAAAAAAAGAGGTCTAAACGAATAGTTTTTCGATAGAGAGAGATAGTGATAGAGAAACGATCCTTTATTATCCCTGCTAATCATCTCTTTTCAAAGAGAGTGCAGGGAAACTCCAATAGACAATGGCATTTTATTTTGTATCCAATATAATGACCAAGTTTCGCCTCGGGCTACAATAAAGATTCTTCTTTTTGAAGATCGCTCGTGTTGGCAATATAAAGAAGCTCAATGACATTCCAATAGGTCGAATGGAAAAACTCTACTGTTCGCTGTTCAACAGGAGTCATCGCTAATCACATTTTCGTACAGTCGACTTGTTCGAAAAGACGTAATTCGCACCGCGCGCCGCGATAGATATTTAACGGCGACGCGCGCGCGATTAAAATCTGTTATTAGCTCCCTTAATATATTTAGATTTATTCTGACGTTTAAGCTCTTAATAATTTTTTTCTTTTTTAACAGTCGAAACGACAAATAAACTTAAGCCATTACTAATGAGGCACTTACTAATTTTATATTCGCTACGTTTAAACAATTTAAAGCGTACGAGCGAATCTAAACGACATCTTTCAAGTGTAAGGTAATCTGTTTACGGAGTAATGAGATTTATTATAGTTACATACAGGATCGTAATTTCGTTTAAAGAGACCATTCATTCATCATCATCTTCGTTCGCGGACAATAATAAAACAAATCCTTTATCTCTTCGCTTACTCCGGTTTAAAGATCGTTAACAGTATCCGCGTTGACATTTCGGAATTTTGTTGACAAAACTTGCTTGTTCGTTAAATAAATACTGTCTTTAATAATTAAACGACGAATCGTTAAAAATAAAAAAAAGACGATTGATGAGGAAAAGTTTACTGGAGTATGTGACGCACTGTATTTGCATCACCATTCCTAGCATAACTTCTGGGATGAACTCTTCTTGTGATCTGTTTTTTGGAAATTTTTTTCCTTCTTAAAGAAACAAACTGAAGCAATAAATCAACTCTGTATCCAGCCTGTTGAATCTCAAGTTTCAAGGACGTTACAGTGACAGGTGATGCTTTCTACTTCCCGTTCCTTTAAGAATTATTCAATTTTTATAATGCAACGGCACAGTAATCGTTAAGCAGTACTTGCAGTGTTGTAATGTGATCGAATTTTTCGCTGCGATACAGAACAAGTTCCGACATAATTATGCCGTCAACTGATAAATATGGAAAAATAATTAGATACCGGTGCGCGGCACTAATTTTAGCATATCTCATCGAGTAATTATACAAAACAAAAGTATTTTTTTTTTCTATCCCTCTCTATCCTTTAATGGTATCTCACGCAGCATTAAACGCGTTTGCCTAACGCGAGCGCAGTTTATCGCACGAAAAATTGGTTTATGTCCTATTTAGAATGACGTCAAAGGATGAATCATTATCAAACGCGATGCTTATAACTGTATAGGAAAAAAAAACACCTGTTCCTCGCTTATTCCTTGTTTGGGATGTATTAAAATGGTAAAAATATACAGGAAGATTACTTAACGCCGTTATATTGAACGTTAACTGTAACCGTAAACGATACAAAACTCGATACTACTTACCTGTTATGCCAATAACAGAATGTGTGTGTATTCGACACTCCACTAGATGCGTATGTAGTTCGTATAATAACCGCTATTGGCGCTTTTAATATCGTCGAATGACCGAGCAGACGAAATAGTTGCTAGTTGCGAGTCGTGCACCCAGCATTCTAGTGGGACCGGGGTGAGTCGCTGCACCTCGACTGCCCGAGGCTGCATTCGACCAATAGAAACATTGTCGTGCAGCTGCAATCGGGATATTTTGTTTATTTATGATATCTGTACTTAGAGTTTTAATAATCGGATAGCTCTTGCCGACACGTCGAGCAATCAATCCGAACTGTTGTTAGATAACAGTAATAAATATTAATAATAGCACCATCAATTAAAAATTATCGAAAGGTAGACTAGCCACCGCTTGTGAGGTCCGTTTATATTTAATATTTAATCGTACCTACGTATAAAAAATAAAAAAATCCCCAAAGCGATTAAGTCGTCAGGAACCTTTCCTAGCGTGATCACAGTCGTTAAGATATAATGGCGTATCTCTATTATAACTCCGAATATTAAAATTTTTGCGCAACCGATATCAAAGTCGGTTTTAAAAAAATAATGTTTATAATAGCTAAAAAAGAGATAATACATCCGTAAATTACGATAATTTCGGCTGATAAAAAGTATCGAGTTGATTTACACGTTATCCTCAACACTCGTCAAGTTATTTGGCAGCTCTGCAAACAAAACAATTATAATTTATCTATAATTTACAATATACAGTATATCATTCTTTTAAAATTTACGATCGAGATTAGAGCGATGGCGATTTTATTTTCGGATATATTCAGATATAGGGTAAGTTATAAAAATTGCTAATAAATTAACAAGACAAGTGAGAACTTGGTTATGTTTTTGAGAAGGTATGGACCAATGGGAAAGAGGAATAATACCCAAGGTAGTTGACCCGTTCCTCCCGCCGACGTGACATTTGGGCGTGTTCTAATCGACCAAAAAATGTCAGCGAATGATTATTGACTGACTGTGCCCATCATCACACAAACGGCTCCTTCTGCTTTTAGAAAGATCTAATATAGCGATAAAAGCACCTACAAAACAGCGCTGGGCGGTATTTTATAAAATAGTGTTGCCAATTTTCATATCATTATCTACCCCGCACTATAATTACAGCAGATTTGAGAAATTACGTATCAGATATAAGATTAATTGTTCAATACACGATAAAAAAAATTCCAATAAATATATTTCGAAACGGATTGCTAAATATTTGATTCGCATTTTTTCCTATGTTCTAATTTTTTTTATTTTATTTCATATCCTTTTATCAGAATGAAATCACTACTTTTAAAAAATAATTAACTATTATTAGACAATCCGGATGGAAAAAATAATTATAGATTATTAATCTTTTATGAGGATATATTATATTTATTGGTATACTTCACAATTTGATTGATGATGATGAAGTACAACCTTTCTTCGAAGACTCGTTCAATATCTCTAGTGCAATGTCATCGTGTTTACTGATTAACGAGACGTTCACTTTTCTTTTGAGTTTCGGACCCCTTGATCATTAAGAATGTAATTAATTTGATTTGAATCAAGATGTGATCCTATTATTTACAGCTTAGAACTAACCGAACCATTTAACCAAGGAAGATTAATTCCTTTTTAGCAGCTTATTAGTTTCCTCAATTATTGTTTCCTCGTATATAATAAAGGATATACAAAACTAGTATCTATTAATGTTTGTTTTTCATGCATATAAAGTTTATACCTCATAGAACATGTCAGAATAATCCTTTAATTAATGGTTACGATCGCAAACAATGTTAGGCCTATTAAAATGATTACAATTTATTTTAACTTTAATATATTTACCAAGATGTTTCGATGCGAATGAATAATAATAATTACAGGATTTAAAAGGAAATATTAAATATTTTAAATCTTATAAGCGTGAATTTAAAAGGCTTTAATCATTTGTTTTGCCAATTTAAAAACTGCGATGAAAAATAAAGATGGAGATTTGAAAATTATCAAAGTTTTAATCAATCAAAGACTTCCTTTCTTCTTCTTCTTCTTCTTCTTCTTCTCATGCAGAATATATAAGAAAGATTTCTTTAAAAAAAGTCGTATAGAACTTAAAAGTGATTATAATGTTGTTGATTGGCATTTATGAAGTAACATCACGCAATGTTATTCCTTTCGTACCTTTACGCGACTGTAAGTCGTTCTTTTGATGCCTTTAAAGAACCGTTCGCTGTTCGAATGTACTATATAAATCTTAAAATTTAGCTATCCATAAATCAAATATAGAAAATTAATTTTTTCTTTCGCAGTAAAATTAATAGAAGACTGCTTCCTTTCTTTTTTTTTTTTATTTTTCGCAATCGGAGGAGGAAAAAACTAATAATATTTTCCTTATTGAGCACGTAGTTTGGTGACCGTTCGTTAGATGGCGTGTTATCAATATTTGTCCTCCATAACTGGTTCAGATCCTGATATATGACCTATTGGTATCGTGTGTCAAGATCATTGTTGCCATTCCTTTCTAATCATTCCGGCAAATTTTATTTTTGATATTAGATAAGATGATTGGCTTTAGGTGATATAACGATTGAACGACGGTCGGTAAAAACGAAAGAGGATATGCGTAATTCGTTGAGACAAACATTCTGTTCACGGAGTAATGCATTTTATCCTCTCGGCTTCTGGTCGAAATGGTTCTAAGCTGCTGTTATGTATCTCTCTTCTTTCTCTCTCTTTTTTTTTTTTTTTAATTGCAAAAACCATTATTGCTAACATATTCAACAGCGCTTACAAAATATCTCCGGGTATTCACGCTTCTCTTGCAGTTAATGGACGGACAAGAATAATGAGACACGTGATACAATAGAAATAAGAGGGAAATCCCCGTCATAATTGCCAAAACTTCGAGATTACGTCGTGTCTTCTCTTTATGTCCTAGGTATTATGTTACTTTTCTTACACGCATAAAAGTTCATTTATTATTTCGTAATGCCTAGGATTAGAGCTCGATTTGATTTTTATCTTTAAATTTTAAGAAAAAAAAAAAGAAGAAAAATTTATAAATCGGGTTTGGAATAAATTCAGAAATGACTATTTAAATATTCAAACGAAACTAATTGGATGCAGTTCATACTGTATTATATTTTTATACATAATTCTTTTTTAAGCATAGAAGTTAAATGTCTGTAATGCAATTAAAAATCACACGAAAGCCATTAAAAAATATGTTGAGTTACTAAATGAGGAGATGTTTGTCTAGTTTTCGTCATCAAATAAAAAAGGCTTTTAAAAATCAATTTAAAGACTGGATATTATGCGTAGGATTTTGAACGAAAGTCTGGAAGAAGAAGACACTTTTTTCCTCTTTTTAACCTTTAAAGATAAGAAGCTTTTTTTTTTTCTGCCGAAAGGAACACATTATCAAGTTTTATCAACCGCCAACTTTTTGGAAAACGCGGTAAACATTCAGAACTCAGCTCTCGCAAATTTATTTTTATATATTTAAACTGCTCAAACTATTTTTATTGAATCGCGATAGCGCTTTATTACCGATAATAAAATTATGCGTCTTGCATAACTATATCCAAGATGAAATTTAACTACATTTTCATAGTGCTGAATGATGTCTAATCTTTATTAGAAATTTGTGCTCGGCATAATGATTTTTCGCCATATTTGCACATCATACAATGCATTATGATTTCCATTTACAGCGCAATATAATAGGTAACTTTTGCATATTTATGGCTAGTTGATAGCATTCAAAAGCCTATTATTGTACGATTTATAAATAAATGAATCCACAGCACTTTTGGAGGGACATATAAGAACTCTCTATCAGAGAATTAATTTAATTTTTTTTAAATTTGATTCAGTGGGTTATTTTTGTATAGGATAAAGTCGTTTCATTATAACGATCCTTTGAAAAAGTTAACTCAGTTGTCAGTATGAGTGATTTTTCCTGCGAGAGAGAATTTAATTGAAAGTGCGAGATCGGTGATGAATTATTTATTCTTCCATAAAGGATTACAGTCCGACGAAAAAGGACACAAAGCCTCTCAGTTTAAACCCAACTAAACTAATAAAAAAAATAATAATAAAATTTAAAAAAATATAAAGTAAAACACAGCAAAAAAAAATTGTTGGGTGAATTATTCACGAAATTCATCGAGCATTTAATAATTAAACTACTTAATTTATATTTTAATCGACACAGAAGAAAATCGTAAATATTTAATCTGTTATTTTTTATTATTAAAATGTTAAAAAAAAGTATTTTTGCGACGAATTTCTTTTATTTTCGGGTGTTATTATATGAGAGTTTTGCGTGTAATGTATGCACTTGTGCATTTATATATAAAGAAATTTAGTCTCTCCTAAGAAACACGAATATTTTTTTTTTTTTTTTTTTTTTTTTTTTCTCTCCCCCTCTTAATTCACTTATTTATATTCGAGAGTGCCATCAAAACATTGATTTGTATGGACGTATCTTAGAAAGATTTATTGCGCTTTTCCATCTCTGGCATGTTAACATTTTAATTATAACAACTAGCTTAATCAATCATTAAACCAAACCTGTCTACTTTAACCAAATGTCAATTAAGTGTTATCAATATTACTCGACTTAAGTATTTTTTTTTTTTTTTATTTTTTTATTTTTATAGAACCCACACAAGTAAAAGTCAAAATATCATATATAAATCATTATATTTAATGACTTTCTGAGTGCATTTTTAAACACTGAAATTTTAAAGTACCCGAGCATTTAATCTCTTCTATAAAAAAATCGATAACTTATTGTTATCACAAGTAAAATATTAAATAATAATGCATAATAAAACTTTTAATGCTATAATAATTAAATGATGCAATCGATATGTAATGATAAACGCTATCGTTTAAGTTGTAATAATTTATAATACAGGGACATAATATATGATTCAGACAGACCACAAATAACTTCTGATGTCATAAAAACAAAAATATTAGCTTCAGAAAATATATTAATATAATCAATGTATATAGAAACGTTCTAATATAATAAATAACATCGCAACAATTTAATTAATCATCTACTTTTCAGAACCGAATGGGAATGCAATACTTAATTCTGTTCTGAACGATTCTTTTTTTTTCTACAGTAATTTCTGCTGCTTTTGTATTATTTGCGTGAGTACAACAGTATATCATGTCAATTCGGTTGTTTCTGCAATACACGATAAGAAAAAAAAAATAATACAGTATAGAAACGAAACTGTGAACTTTTCTTATTAAATATTCTATACGTATCAACATGTCAGGCAGATTGGTATAGCTAGAATGCACAGAGTATTTGTTTTTCTTCCGTTTATTTTAATGAAATGAGATATGTGGATCTCATATTAATTGGTTAAAACTTAAGTGGATCAACATTATGGTCATTCTATGCCTTTTAATTACCTCGAAATCTATAATAATAAATAAAACAATGTTGAAGTATCAGTAAGTGTTTATGGTAGTCATAAATTTTCAAAAAAATTAAATCTTAATAATTTGTCAACACATTCAGGTTATCTACAGAAATTTTATTGTCACATGCTATCAAAATTAGTCATGAAGTTTGCAGATTTAAATGAAAATGCTTAATTAATCATTTAAAATTAATTATCTTGATTTCTTTTTTATCTAAATTTAGGTATTGTTATGTTCTGCAATCATCAAAGGCGGTTTAATTTTGATCTCATCTCAACTGGGCCAATAATATGGTGATGCCAAATATTTATTATTTCATAGAATATGGAATGAAAAAATGCTTTCACGTTGGTTTAAAATGATGATTTTTTTCAATTTAAAATCAAAAACAATGATTGTCTTCATGGGACTTCACTGGAGTTATATATGTTTACAAATAAAAATATAGCATCCTGTAATATATCATTTTAAAAATTTATTAGTGCTGACTTAAAAAACTTTCTTTTCAAACTTTGATTGTTTCATCTAAAATTATGAGCTTTAAAATGCAAAAATATAAAGTAGAGGATTTCACATTTTTTTCTATATATAAGTAGAGGAAAAATTATGTTGCCATAAATATCCACTCAACGTATGACTATTTTATTAGTAAAGTAAAAAAAATCCAGTTTAGAAGAATTACATAAAATACAATAATTCTTTGTATTTATTTGAATACACTTAAGGTATATAAATTGCAAATTTGTAAGCATTTCATTCAAAAAAATTCAGTGTCTCGCAATATCAGTTTAGTTATGAAAACAAAATGGCGGCGATTCTTTTCTTGATATACTAGATTGAGTTTTCAAAAAAATAATAATAATAACAAAAAAATAAAATACTGTACAATATAATAAAATACTTGCTTCGCAATATTTGCATTTATGCTTTAAAACTTATATATAAAAATATTTTATTACATACTAAATATCATATTTCGTCTTTTAACTTCCTGGCATTCTGTACTAAATCATTCAAAAGAGTCAAACTTTATTATCGTTTTTCGTAATAACTTTTCTCTATGTCCATCATAAAAAATTTCATAAATATATCTATAAACGAAGACATCGTATTGTATCTAATGGGTCCTTTCTTCTGTCGTAATAGAGGAAAATATTACAATATGTATTGTCACAACAAACGTCTACATTGCTTGATGGGGAAATTATATAAAAATATATATGTATAAGTTACAACTAGATATAACTTCAGCATTTGTACGTTCAGAAATATCTTTTGTACCATACCGATACGTAACAAAAGTGGAGGATATAAATAATTTATGTGTATATAATACCCGCATTCTGAACTTCTATAGTTTGAATAACAACTAAAGTAATTACTATGATTAATTCGGATTTGTTGCTGGAATGCGCTTGATTGAGACGATTTTTTTTCCCCTTTCCGGTTGATCTACAAGGTGGCCATTAGTCTGTAGATCCGGATGCCATCAATCGCCCAACCTGTAACTCAAACTCTTAAATCCAGATAATAACAACGTTTAATAGATTTATAAAAGTAAAAGTTAAAATACGACTAAACATGTTAAGAATTGTAATTTTGTAGAACTTTCTACGCCAAAGGTGTAGAAACTTACCGCGACGGAATTTTTGCTTCGTTTTCGAACGAAAAATTGTGTTTGGAGAAGCAAAAAAAAATGACTTTGTTATTTTAACGCATGTCTTCATTTTTAAAGAAACAGGAAATTCTCGATATATAGACTTTTCATCAGTCAACATAATGTAAACATCTTACCTATTTCAAGGTTGTAAACTAATATAGAAAATTGTAAATCCTCTTTATCGCTATTCCTAGACTCTTCCAATGTTTATCGTCTACTAGATTGACAGTTGTTTTATTATGATTATTATTATTATTATTATTATGTATATATATCATTTTCCGAGATGTTTGGCAACATATCTCGGGAGAATATACGTTTCTTGTGAAAAATTAATTTCTTTTTTTTACCACTTAATATAATGCAAATCCTTCAAGCATATGAAATCCATTAAAAGTTTCCTTTCTTTATAAACATCCCAAAACAGATTCTTTTTAAAAGATATTTGGTTTAAAATTTACCAATTTGCATTCCCGTCTCGCATTATCCTTAATCAGAAACTTCCTGATAGACCCAGTCATTAAAATAAGTCTCGTAATGCCTAACCAACTAGTTTCGAAAAGTTTATAATTAATGCCCCTATGCCTATCTTTCCATTAAAATGCAATACATACTGTTACATGGGTGGTATGATTTATGGTTATATTTTTACGTCAAGTATTTACACTTTTAATAATATATTTTAAAAGACATAATTCACATTTTTACAGTAGGAGAACGGAGTCGGGGAATTTTTATCTGGTAGAAAAATCTTCCCAAATTTATTCCTCGGCTCATACCCGTGACGAATGCTGATTTCTGTTTAAAAAAATATAGCGACTATATCATTAAGATTTTTAAATGTCGGCTCCATAAAATAATTCACCGACGAATAAGAAAGAAAACGGCATCCTATGATGCACAATAAACCAGGATATTGACCTTATTAAAGTGGAATGACACATTCTAAGTACCGAGAGACTTCCATCAAGTTATTGTTCGCCTATCCGACTCGAGATGACACAGAACAGAATGTTTTCAGTTGTAGAAATATAAAAACAACATGTCAAAATTCTTTACATCTCGAAAAATTGTTTGACACGTGAATATTATCGCTGAGAAATGGCATTTTAATACGCAAGATATCGACCTTTTCCTGTCTAATTATTCTTTCGATGTCATTCTCATATCGTAATTTTATATATATATATCCGTTTTAAATCATGGCAAGATGATATTAATCAATAACAATTCGTATAACAGTAACCGTACATATAGGTTGAAAGCTTTGTTGTCCAAAACAATGTCCCATTGTCGGTGTCCCCTTTATGTCACTTCTAAGCATTAATAAAGCTTCGCTGCGATAAATACTTTCTGTTGTTAATTTTTATGTTGATGTAAATAGCGGTTTATTTGATGTTTCTTGACATTTCGCAGATCTTTGTAACGAGATAAAAGTGATATTAAAAATTATTTTTACAACACAACTGCAAAAAATAACATTTTAATACATAATAGCCTAGAGTGGAAGTACACAATGGGGTTGTAAAGTGTAGCACTCCCATCACCAGATGGCTGATATAAGAATATGAACAATAAACTTTTTAACGCGCAATATTGATTCTTCTGGAACCGTCGCTGCTTTTTTTTTTAGTGTTGCCAAGAGAAGTTGCATCGTTAAAGGTCAAAACTTAAAGAGTTGCTTTTATATTATTTTCCCTCTTAAAATATAATAGCATTTTCAAAATAATAGTAGAGTGTATTTTATGATGGTTATTTATTGATATACTATTCAGAAAGAATGTTTTTAACAATATTCTGGCAGAATGTTTAATAAACCTACATATGATAGGTTAAGTAAAAAATTCTGCCCCTATTATATATATAAAATTAAAATTAAACTAATTTAAAATTTAAACAGTTTTATTAATAATTTATTTTCATAAACTTTTTAATATAGAAAAAAATATTCTGCATTACGTTAATGCCATCTTGCGTTAGTTTTTTAAACTATTATGCAGACGATCATAAAATTTATACTGGACACAAAAAAATATTAATAATATTAAAAAGCATATTATTAATTTGTAAAAATTTTACAAATATTACAATTTATTAATTTACATTGTATAAAATTCGAAATTAAAACATCATTATATTGATTTACAGATATTGAATTACGCATCATTAAGCAGAATTAGGTATACGATGACGTAGAGAAGATGGTAAATTCGAAATTATCGGATAGCAGCTGTTTAACGAACCAGAAGCGGAATTAATCGAGGGAAAGGATTAAAGATTATTATTATTGTTATTATTATTAATAGGTGGAATTAATAATACTTTGAGAAATTATATAATTGAATTTTATGAATTATCTTTGAATCAATTTTGGACAGAGTAAATTTACTTTAGCTATTGAATTAATTTTTTCGTTTTTCTAAAGAAACTTTTCTATATTTGGTTAATTTTATTGGAAGGCGATAATTATCGAATTAGATAACGCAATATTAGATTAATTTTATTCTATTTAATGTGAAACCGCTATCAATATGTATATTTTTAAAATTATAACGATATTAAGCAAACATTTTCACTGAACTATTCGATATTTTAAATATTATTCTCTTTATATTTTTGCAGTCTTTGACGTTCATTTCGCAAACCTGAGAGAAGAGTTTTTTTTAATCCTGAATCGTTTTCGTCTCTAGAGCTTAAGAAAGTTTATTTTTACTGCTGTTATAAAATTCAATTATTGTTGTGACAGTACCTGAATGAAAAACTGAGGTAACATTTTATTTTATGAAGTTGACTTTTCTATCATATACAATAGGAGTTTTATTTTGTTGAAATCATTTTTGTTCTGTAACGATCAAATTCTACTTTCATATAGCCGCCCTATTTGTCAACAGCATTTGGTATTTTTCGAAAAATTCCAAAAAGTTATAAAGTTGAGATGATTAGAAAATGCTGAAAAATTATTGTAAACACTATATTTACATAATCTAATTTTTCTTTTTTCTTCGGTAGTTTTGAATGGTGCGATTTTTCAGTTCCCCGATAAGACCCAGAGAAGAAAATATATTAAATAATCTTAAATTAGAAACACTTACTCAAAAAATTCAAATACTAATTAAATAAGATGCAGGCCTAAACAGATCTTAATTCTTTTTTCGTGCTTTTCTTTAATTCTGTGTACTATACTTCATTGAAAATAGCAAAAAAATGTTTAAAACTTCATTTATTGATTAATTAAAACTATCTAAACAGAAAATATAAATATAGAATGTTTCGATAATTATGTACACTATTACATATTAAATTTTGATTCCCTTTAGATTTTAATACCAAAGATTAAAGCAAAATATATTAATAACCAGATACTGATTTAATGAAAATTTGCTCAGGAAGAAAATCCAATTTGAAAATTGATTCAGTTCGGCGATTAGATGAATTCCTAAGAACTTTCAACCTAATCACTGCAGACTTTTAACTAGAATACTGTTTAAAAAAATTTCACTTCTGATTTTTATACAAACGCTCTAAAGAAAAAACAGTTTTAAGTTCATTAATTTAATTGTCACTAATGTTTTTTCTTGATATATATAGGCTATATATATATGAATTTTTCATTTCTATCTTATTTAAGTATAGCTATAAATCATAATTTATAATTAAAAACCTTATAATTGTTTCACAGTTCACATTCAAAACAAATATGAGGAAGATATATTTTTAAAAACTGTTAAAAGATGGCGCCACAAGCGAATATTTTCTAGAACATCAATAATCAATATTAATGATATGCCATAGAAAAAATGTTATATTGATTGTCTTAATTAAAGGGAAATTGATTAGTTAACTAAGTGATCAGAATTTGTTATAAAATTTCAATAATCAATTGAAAATGTACTGATCATTACAACTAAACAGTACAAAAATCGATTATCAAAAAGTTATCATAGATTAACAAGAAAAATTTCATCGATTACTTAAAAACAAACGAATTGCTGACTAATTAATTAAACAATTGAGAAGTTAGTAATCATTTAATTAAATAAAAGCGAATAACTTATCATTTTAACTAAATAAAAAAGTGTGTTATAGAATCTAACTAAATATCTGAGAGTATATTGATCATTAATAGAAACATATTACTCAGTTAACAAAAAACAAAATTACTGACCATTTAAGTAAATATTAGAGAATTTATTAATCAGTTAATTAAACAAAAGCGAATGTACTAATCAGTTAACTAAACAATGGTGAACCTACTAAATGCAATCAGTTAACAGCACAGAGCTAAATAATCATTTATCATGATGGAACCTTAATGATCAGTTAACAACAGAAAACTCGTTGATTAGTTAACAAAACGCGTACTGACTGACCAATTAATAACAAGTAGAACTTATTTATTTTTATAAATAAATTCATTCTGTAAATAAAAAACAAATAAGTGAAAAATATCGTTACGTCACAAGCTGCGCGTATTTTCCATTACAATAATAGGTTTGGAGGTGCATTTATTAATTTAAATGGCACAGAAAAGCAGTTAAGATTTTGTTACTCATGGAAGTATTTATATGGTTTGAAGTGATAACGTTACTTCCGGCATCAATTATAGGAGATAATGGTTTTCTTCTCATTAATTCAATTGTTATTTTAAAAATATCAGTTATTAAACATTAAACATACACAATTTTTTTAACTTTAATTAATATTAAAATTAAAAATAATGCGAATATGTTTAAATGCGAAATTTCCGTATTGCATAAGATAAATAATAGCGAATGTAGCGTAGCGCATTTTGAATGCATCATTTAAAAAAAAAAATTAATTATTCATTTTATAATATTTTTTACTGCAGGTAGAAAATACAAATTTACAAAAAAAATCTAATAAATTTTAAAATAAGAAACAAAATTTAGTTACATAGACATAAATAAAAGATCTCAGTACCGAAATGCCAGTCGAATTTTTAATTTACATTGAACGAATTTTAATTTTCTCTAAATGACATTTCAATACCATTTAAAACTATAGCAACATCGATTTACGTACTACATAGAATGCTACAATTTTCAATTATTTAAATGTGCTTTAATTTGCTTTAACAGCATCTGCAAAGTAGATGAGAATGTTAAAATTTCTCAGATAGCAGATTTTCTTGATAGATGTGGAAAACTGATGCTACTTCTAACTTGTTGACCCTTTCTATAAAGAGAAAAAGAAACAGATGGAATGTCACTAACACATATCTTTTTATTACAAGATAAATACAAAAAAAAAGTAAAAAAATCTCTAAGATAAAAACTAATAATAGAAAAATATCAGTGATATCAATTGAATAAAGTTTTTTATTTGCTTCTTTTCTTTTATAGTAACATTTGCTAGATGCCAACTAAATTAATAAATAGTTGTGGCCTGCTATTTTCGTGATTAATAATTTTCTTTTATACAATATATAACTTTCAGTTTAAGATAAATTAAATAAAATTATTACTATTTTAATTTAATTTTTAAGTCGCCCGCAACGAATTTATTTACTTGTTGCTGTAATAATAAACGATAACACGCGTTATTGCGTTACTATTTACGGGATGCACTACATTAGAATATTTAAAATATATATATATTGGTTAAGTTTAACAACTGCATTAAAAAAAAATCGCTAAATTAAATAAATAATTCTTAAAAATGAAAATTTTACGTACCATATTATAAATTTTAAAATATTCTTTCAATATTTTAATATCAAGAATCGTTATTCAGGAAAGTAATATTTGATGCAGCAGCCATCATCAAAAATAGATTTTCTTCTCTCGTCAATTATCTACGAAAGAGAAAACAGTTCTTTCGGAAATGATATATTTTCAAATATCGATTTCTTTCTTTACTATAGCAAAGAAAAACAATTGAAAACTTTTTAAAATATTAATTTTTAGAACTTCGACTAAAAAGCACGAAGAAACTATTATTAAAAGTCGGATGAAAGTTGACTTTTGCATATATTAAGCGATCGAACACTTCGTCAGAACCAAACTTATTATTTCTACATTAAATTAAAATATCTCTTATAAAATCTGAAGTAGTTTCTGTTTGAAGTCATTTTTTTTTTTTTGTATGGTGAAATAAGTGATTATTAATATTTACAAAAATCCGAATTATTTTTTTAAATTTAACAATATTCAATCTGCAATACATGCTATACATAAATCCACACGAAAACTAAATCAAACTTATAAAAAAAATTAGTAAATAAAAAAAAAACGATATAAAAATCTACTATTTTGATTTTCATTTTTTCACGACATCTATTTTAACACTAAAACATGTCATTTTTTAAAAAATAAATATTTTAAGCTTGAAAATTATTTTATTTATATAACAATAACATATTTTTCTATATGTGAAAATATTTTAGGTAGGCTATGTATTAATAAACAAATCTCTAATGCAAAGTTTTTTTTTTAAACTAATACTAAAAAAAAAAT
This sequence comes from Androctonus mauritanicus, assembly GCA_011317285.2. Lineage (NCBI taxonomy): Eukaryota > Metazoa > Arthropoda > Arachnida > Scorpiones > Buthidae > Androctonus > Androctonus mauritanicus. The sequence goes on along the minus strand of WUQG02100365.1, from coordinate 8,526 downwards.
TCTGAATTATTCATCAGAACTCTTTCGAATATATTAAATTATTTAATTTAAATAAAAAACATTTATGTTTTTTTATTTAAATTAAATAATTTAATATATTCGGGAATCAAAAAAAATCAAAGACTTGTTTGATTTTTGAATAAAATTAAAGAAATTTAAGAAATTATGTCACACCAATAAATATTTAAAAAAAAAAATTTGATAATTTGTTTGCTGAAAACATTCCAATTGACTTTTCATGTAGATGAAAGGATTTAATTCGATTTGCTTCTCCTTTTATTAGACCGACGGCTTTGTATTACTGAACTTGTTTAGATTAATGTCAACAAAGTCAAGAGTTCATTGAGTAAAGATCGGGATAATAATGAAATATTCCTCTCTTTTTTTTTTTGAGAGGGGACATTATACAAGATTAAGTATGTAAGAGAAAAGAATAGTCTTCATTATTCTAGAGAAGAATAAAAACTAATAATAATAATAATATTAAAAATTCAGATGAAGTTGTGGAAAGAAAATTTTAATTTCATCCTCCATACATTATCGATTATTATTTTCTAAACTTGGAGATATGAATAAAGACTTAGGAATTAAAAAAAAAAAAAAAAAAATTACGTGATAAAAAATGTGAAACGTAACCTCGATTATCCGATAAAAACAGAAACGTTTATTACAGAATTTATCTAATTTACAACTGTATGTGCAATAAATTAGAGAGTTTCTTGCAATTTCCTGAACACGCAGTTTGGATTCTGCATTTCGTTATTATATAAACATTAAAAAATAAATAAAAAAAAATAACATTAAGCAGTAAGTTTTTTTTTAGTTCTTTTTTTGTTTTGGAAAGAAAAACTACAATCGAATATTATTTTGTTCGGTTCCAAATAAAATTCTTGTCTATCGCCTTTGCTTAGCAGCAAGTTCTCTGACGGGGACTCGCCTTTCTAGATAATGGAATAAGCTTTCTATCTCGTTACTTTTCTCAGTTGATATAATCTCGATGTGATCTAGAGAAATACCATATATAATTCGGAATTTTTCCATAAATTTCATGGTATGTGATCCTTTTTCCTTCCTATAACCCTATAAAATAACAGAAACGCGATATGACGTTTCCATTATTTATCTTTTGAAGAGAGAGAATCGAAATCGTATATGCGTGAGATTTTACTTTTAAACTTCGATTCTTGTTTATATAAATTAATATACCTATATATATATATATATATATATATATATCGAAGTTTTAATTTTATTTTACATAGTTATCTTTCTAATAGACATGGTTGAACGAATATAATTAAATAGTTTTCATTAATACATATTTATATATAATTTTTTTTTATTCAAAATTTGCGCTGTTTTATAGCCGAAACTGTTTGTAAAGTTAGTTTATCGCATGATTAAACTTCTGATATATTAAGAATCTTAAGAGTTAAATTTAAAATTTTAATAAATATTTTATAAGCACTTTAAGGAGGAGGAGGAGAAGTGTCGTTCGTTTTAAAATTAACATGCGATGAGTTATGGCGTAATATTTCATGTTTTATAAAAGGAAACAAAAAAAAAAAAAGTTTCGGTATTAATTTTGTATCGAATATTTTACTCGTAAGACGTTTCGTATAAAAATAACTTAAAATGATGATGATGATGATGATGATGCTCTCGAACACCATTTCTTTGATCGTTATTAACATTTTAGTTTCGAGTTACACGATTATTCCGCTCGTATAATCACGTTTATTATTTTTCCTGCCAGCGATTTCCTGAGAATTAGAAAAACGTTTAAAATAATAATAATTGCGAATGTAACTAAAAACGAGTGCATAATATAATTGAAACTGTTGAGTTAGGACGAACAAAATAACGTTCCCCGTAGAATAATTATAACGAAGAAGAGCGTGGTAATGATGTAAATATCGTGAAGCACACGTGACTGCAAAGAAACATGCGCGAAATGCCGTCATTCATTCGATTTGAACGCCACTATAACCTGAATTAGCCGACAAGCTAGACTCGTGTGTCATTGGTGCGGCGACGGCAAACGAGTACAATGTCGAGGTTTTAGCGAGTACCGAAAACGAATATCGACTGTTAATATGTCTGTCCGAAGTAAAAATGACCTTATTATATGATTTCTGCAACACGTGACACGGCGACACCCGTTCGTTTACTACCCATGAGAGAAAACAAATTAGTGGTGCTGGGCGCGGGTGGAGTGGGAAAGACTTCTTTGGTTGTGCAGTTTCTCGAAGGTTTCTTTTCCAACACCTATAAACCCACTGTGGAAGATTACTACAGACACACCATTCAATTACCAGGTAAGTGCGTTACGAGTATCAGTGATCTCAAAATAGCTTATCGAAAATCGAAAGATACAAAGATACGCGAACACACTACAATGAGTTAATTATGCGAAGTAACGCGTTTTGTTTTTAATCAAAAATGGCGGCATAATTAACAGAATTTAAAAAAAAATAATTTTCAGTTTAAATCCGCGTATAAAAATTACTAGACGCGAAATATTTTCGGTAAAAAATCGTGTAGATCTGTTTGTTTAACTATAAACTACTCATATTTTTACCACGTAAACACTAGCAATATTAACTGAAGGTCAGAATAAATCAATAAAATGTCGAAATTTTACGCGGAGCAATGCAATGCCATTTTTTGGAAATTTTTCATCCTTCACAATTAATCAAAGTTTGCGATGACCTTCCTAAATATTTTCTATGTTTTTAATCGCAATATGTTTCGCGCGTTACGCGTAAATAACGGCCATCAAACGGATATGTTCGATATCAAAAAGAAAAGGTTTAAATAAAACAACAATCGCGTGTCAAATTAGTGCATGTATGGTATCGTAAATAATACGCTTATTTGTGGTCAAGTTACATTATTCGTGACTCGTGAAGTTTTAATTAATTGCGTCACGAATACGAGAAAAATCGTTACATCATATAAGTTTTACGCGATCGCATTTATACGATTTAACGAATTTCTAATTAATGAAAACATAAATCAAACTGATAATTTTTCGCTAATGATAATTTCCTCGTGATCTTTGCTCGTGACTTTTATAAAAATGTTATCATTTTAATAATTAATTTTTGTAAACATCCGGAAATTTTGAGATATTTTTAAAAAGATTTTCTTTACTTCTACAAAACTATTTTTAGGCATTTCTAATTTCTTTAATGCCATGTAAGTTAATTGTAATTTGTGTTTAGTAGAGGTAATAGTTTTAGTCCCAGTAGAACTATCAGTTAAGACGTTGCATCAAGTAAATTATTAAACGTGGGCCAATAAATCGATAAACAAAAATTGCACGTTTATTTATTTATTCACGCAATCTAGCGATAGGTTTTAAATTTTCAGGTGGCGCTGTTTTTTTTTACATATACAAAACGTCACTTAGTTTAGCTCGTTCACAGGATGAAGAAGAATGAGACAAAAAGTTCGATGAATGGCGATGTTGGGAGTAAATGTCAAAGCTTAATATGGATGGAGTCAGCTATTAAACTTCGTTCATTATGCCCTGACATTTAGTTCGAGTATTAGTAATTACTAATTAATGATTTAGAATGGCATTGTGATCACTTAAAACGGTTTTTTCGATGTTGCAACATCAATTGTTCTCTTGAAATTAATTGCGCCAAAATCTATGGGCATAAGGAATTTAATATATTCCGTGATATTTTTTTTTCTTCTTTTTTTTATTTTACTAGTTAATCAATCACTTGCAGAAAAATGGTACTATAATTAGAAGCAAACGATTGATTTACTTATCTGCAGTAGGCAAAAAAAAAAACCGTTATAAGGATTCGCACCGATTGCAGAATAAGATCTAGAACAAATCGCAATATTCACAAAATGGAGTAAAATATTTTAATAATGCATAACTAATATCGTACATTTTAAAATGATTTATTTTGTTGTTACGATTAAAATTCAAATTTTAATTGTTTTGAAACGAGTGACGTATTACGTAAAGTAATTAAAATTCTACTTCAGTTAGCAAATTTCCGGTTTATTTATTACGTATAAACGACGATAACTATATTAATTTAATTTTATTTTATTAAATTCTAAAACAAGTTTCATTAAATTAACGATTAAGAACTAATTTAAATGTTAATAATTTAATTTTTAACATATCAAAAGACAGTTAAATTGAAACAAAAACGAAACTCGCTCGACGAAAGAGGAATTTTCACTTTAGTCAATATAGAAAGTAAAGAATTTCAAGTAGACTTTCGACATCTTTTTATTGATTCCTGATCGATAGATTTATTTGTAGTATATGTAGCCATAAGAATTCCTTTGTATACTTTATCTACAGTAAGCGAAAAATATATTTTCTACCTATTTTTTTATCTGAAATACGTTTTTTTTTTCCCTCTCTCCTTGTATAGATGGGATATTTCACACAGTGGAAATAGTAGATACTGCAGGATCTCATAACTTTCCAGCTATGAGAGAACTCAGTATTAAGTCAGGAAGGGGTTTTGTCTTAGTCTACTCTGTTGACAATCTGCAATCCTTTCACGAAGCAGTGCACGTTTGGGAACTGATCAAGAAATATCGAGGTAAAGTACTTTACGTGACACATATTAATATTTAAATTCTTACTGATGTTCATTCATTTTATAAATTCTTAAATACCTAAATTTAACTTTACTTAACTAAATATCATAATTTTTTTTAATTATTATTCTATAATTTGCAAACTTTCTTAGCAATAAATTTTTTCCCAATTAGTTAATCTTCATTTTATTATTTATATAGTAGGCCTACTTTAATTTGCTGAATTATTTTTTATTCTTGAAAATTAAAATATCAATAATTCTTTCCAGTTCGTATAATTTTATATCAAGTTTTAAAATTATATTCAACTTTTTTCTGTTTTTAAATATTCTAACACTAAAACGTGATCATTCACCGTATAACAAACTCTGCTTGAAGCCAGCGTCACGCAAAATTAGTTAGATACAGATAAGTGTAATTGTTAGTTTAGGTTTGGCATGGGAACGATACCAACGTTCCACATTGATCGTTTTAACATTTCTTCAACAGAAATTTTTTAAAAAATTATAATATATTTTCATGTAAATTGAATCGATTTTATATTCAACATAATTTTAACGTATTCAGAAATTTGTGAAATTTAATCTCGATTCACTTAGCACGAATATACATGTCTTCGTTATGTTCATACATTTGTTTATGAAGTAACTCGAACTTATAGCTGAAAACTAAAACTGAAAAATCAATGTTATCGAAAATTGTAACTAAAAGCTAATAAAAATTCATAACTGAAACTGAAAAGTTATTGAACAAGAAAATAAATGCAATATTGAAAATTGCTGAAACTCACAACTGAAAGAGAGAGAAATTGAAACAGAAAAATTATTGAGAGTGACAACTGAAACGAAAATATAACTGATACCTGACGCCAAAAAATAATTGAAATTGACAAATGAAGCAGAAAAATTACTAATATTGATAACTGAAACAGAAAAGAAATTAAAATTAACAACCGACACTGAAAAACATGAAACTGACAACTGAAAGTGAAAAATTACTGAAATTGACATCTGAAACGAAAATATAATTGCCACCTGGCACTGAAAAATAATTGAAATTGACAACTGAAACAGAAAAGAAATTGAAATTGATAACTGACACTAAAAAAATGAAATTAACAACTGAAACGAAAAATATAATTGCTATCTGGCACTAAAAAATAATTGAAATTGACAACTGAAACGGAAAAATTACTGAAATTGACAACTGAAACGAAAATATAATTGACAACTGAAACTGAAAAATTACTGAAATTGACAACTGAAACGAAGATATAATTACCATCTGGCACTGAAAAATAATTGAAATTGATAACTGACACTGAAAATGAAACTGACAACTGAAACTGAAAAATTACTGAAATTAACAACTGAAATGAAAATATAATTGACACATGGCACTGAAAAATAATTGAAATTGACAACCGAACAGTAAAGAAATTGAAATTGATAACTGACACTGAAAAATCAAATTGACAACTGAAACGAAAATATAATTTCCACCTGGCACTGAAAAATAATTAAAATTAACAACTGAAACAGAAAAGTTACTGAAATTGGCAACTGAATCTGAAAAAATTATTGAAATGATAACTTATAACAGAATAATATAGTAATCGCATATAAAGGAATAATCCAATTATTTCATAATTTTTTTTTAATACAGTGGAACTTTAATTATTCTTTTGTTCATATGAATAAAATGGTAGTTTAAGTCAATTCTACTTAAGTATCATTTATCTTTAGAATCAGTTTCATAGTTTCATTTAAAACACAATTAAGTCAATTTCACATATGAGTAAATGTAAGTGGTAATTACTTGAAGACAGTTTCATTCACTCTCAATGTAAATTAGCTTTTAGCAAAGAAAACATATAAGGAAAACTAATCTGTTGCTTAACTAAAACTTATTCGTTTAGTTATAATAGAACTAGATCGAAATAAGATCTCCCTAAGGTAGTGTTACAATAAATGTCGATACTATTTCGAGGAATGACCACATCAATTTCGTGATGTGACATCTGATTAGCGTCACCAAAATACACTATTCCGAATGCTCATATATATAATATTCCATGTAAATATTTATTTATATAGAATTAAAAATAACGATAGATAGTAAGTTTTACCAAAGAAAACTGAAGTTTGTTTATAATTATTCAGATAAAATCGAATATTTTGTAGAGATAAAATATCGAATAATTCTGATTTTTAGATTACATAAAAGTTGTATTTTTATATCATTCGTAATTTATACATAAAAAATAAGATTAAAACATCTAAGTAATGGTATCGAGTCTGAAAGAACTGGACATTCTCCCCACGGTTTTCTAATGGAAATATCTTTAAGTAGTTCTTTTCCTCTTGTAGAAAACTTAAGAATTATAAAGAAATATTTCTGTTTTCCTCTATATATCCTATTGCACAATATTCCAAACCAATCTTTTCATTAGCAGTTAATCCGTACCACTAAATCTCTACTAGATTAATCTTTCGATGATCCTTTATCGCAAATATCACGCAACAAATACTGTACAGATCTTACGGATATATATAACTGTATTGAAGATTTCGCTTTCGGAAACAGCACGCTATCTTTTAAAAATCGATATAAACTAATTATAGGTTTATTATATTAAATCTCGTATTACTTTAACTGGTTTTTTTTTTGTGTTCTGTTATGGCAGCAGAGAATTTAAGGTAATTAAATACGAGAGAAATCAATTGCCATGGAAACGAATGGCATGGGTATTATACTGGGTCATCAACTAAGTCTTTATGAAACGTGATAGGCATTTTGTGGCTTCCATTTATCTGTCAACGCCTCCGCTGTTCCTGTTGATTTTTGGTTTTGACGCTTTTCTATCTATCCATATATATTTGTTGACAGCACAATTTCTTATTTTAATCATTTCTAATATTGTTTAGCATTTTTGAACATAATTTTTAATATTAAAAAATAGATGGATTTTTTTAAAGCAATTGAAATTTCACATTGCTCAATAATTTTTTTTTTTTAGAGTTAGAAATACGCGAAATCTTAACAAAACATTCTTTTTAACTTATCTTCAATTCGTTCTGTTTAAATATTTTTTTTTTATTTTTTTTTTCTTATCTGGAAATTGTTTTTATCTATCCTATATTTTTGCTGGAGACGTGTTTTGTGTTCAACGTTCTCGATCGAAGCTGCTGACAACAACATTACCTTTTGAATTGAATAGCAAAATCTGTTTTCCTCAGCGCAGGTGCAGATACGGATCAATAAAGATGTGCATAGTAACCGCATCTTAAAAGAAACTATTAATATTGAATAGACATGGAAATATTAAAAAAAAATTTCTTTTGCCTTTTAAACTCCACTTTTACATAAGCAAACGTTTATCAATGCCGTCTGTAATCGTTTTAAACCTTATATACTCTCCACTTTCAAGTGGAAATATAAAATCATTCCTAATCTATCGCTCCAACATATTATCACTCGCTATCAGTGACATATTTTAACAGATGTATGCAAGATAAACGAATGTAACTGGATCGCTAGCAAAATGGCGTAGTAATGGTACTGTAGCCACATCAATCTGCACCATTGATAATCCTATAAATATTTTATAAAATTATTTTTGATAATGATAAAAAAATTTTATTAAATTATCTTTTCTTAATGTGTGTTATTTTCGTACAGGATCGAAAGTTCCCATCATTTTGGTCGGCAATAAATCCGATTTGGTAGAAGAGCGTCAAGTGAGCCACGAAACGGCCAAACAGACTGTGACGGAAATGATGAATAATTGTAAATATATCGAGACAAGTGCCAAGTATAATATTAATGTAAGTCAGCTGTTTGTTGAACTCTTGCAACAAGCTAAGAACTTGGAACAACCCGTTATTGCCGAACCTTCGGAGAGAAAAGTATCACGAAGGCTAAGCAGAAGGTTAAGTTCAC
>WUQG02100254.1:0-25817 GCA_011317285.2 Androctonus mauritanicus | reverse complement strand
GGGAACGGGGTTCAAGAGGGGTCCTTTCCCGACCAACCCCCCCACACCCCAAAAATTTTTTTTTTTTTTTTTGCTTTTCTCGACTGGGTTCGCGATGCGTGACTGTACGGCTGTTTGTTCCATGACAGGTAGCAATTACGGCAGCTCCTCAGCCATCAGTCATCGCCGATTCGTGATGGATTCTGGGAAATGGCGTGCCACACGTTAGGTTTGTTAGGTACGTCTGTGGTCTCGAAGAAAAGTGAATGTGGAAGTGCAGCTGTAAACAATAGCCGTACCGTAATAACGTGGAGAAATGGTGTTTGAAAAATCGCCTAGGTGCTAATGGTTCCTTGCCTAAGGGCCTAGAATTTTGGATAATTTACTTGGACTAGAAGGCTCGTAAATGGAAACGGCCCCACGAAATATATTTGCTACTGTGGCCTGCGTACAAATTAACGAACTTCAGCATGCAGGACAACAGATTCGTTTCTGAATTAACCGAAAATTCTAATTATCATATTTAAACGAATTTGGCGAAGTTTCGGATGCTCGAAATTTTGTGATATTTCACGAATTATCGAAATTTAATCATCTCGCACTTCGGAACGTAATTCTTTTATCTTTTAAAGCTTAAAACGACGTATAAAACTCAGAAAAAATGTGCGAAAATAAGCGAAATGTATAGAATCCCACCTATTAAAGAAACAAACAAAGATAAAACAAATATTTACCTTACTGAAAGAAGCACAGCTAACTCTGTGAGAAATGTCAACAGTCGGCTCGTTGTCGTATTTCTCTAATTTTATTATTGAAAAATAAACAATAAAAAAGAGCCGAGTAGATTGCCCACCTTAAACCAATACCCATACTTCTTGTTCATCATTTAATTAAATAAAACCAAATCCAGATATTAAAACATTTCCATGAGATGTAAAATCGTCTTTTTTATGTGTTTCCATACATAAAAAAGGCCTTTCATAGAAGTATAAACAACATTGCAGGCACTTCTTCAAGTTTAAATGAGTCAGCGGTGATCCAAAATATTAGTTTAACAAGAAAAATCCTCCAAAATTTCATAAATCGCATTGGTAGAAAGAGATGATCTAGAAGAGGCCCACATATAAAATTTAGATACTTCAATATATTATTAATGAAACTTATTTCTACGCAGTACCGAGCACAATTTTTGTTTTTTTTTTTGCAAGATTTTGATTCGGGGTAAAGTGGATATTTGCAGAATAAACCGCAATGTTTTTTTTCTTTATACTACTAACGACAGTTTTGAATAAATACAGGTGAATTATTGATCGTTACAACACTGTATAACAGAGTCAACACGAGAGATTAATGTTCTTTAAAGACAATTTATCAAAAGAAACAAATGGAAAAACCGCAGTGTAATAAGGAATGATTCTTTCTTCGTTTCATAAACGTTGAGTTTTACTTCTCTAATCATTTATATCTTTTATGATTTCTTACTAAGTAACGGCATTAATTTTCTCGCTACTAAACCTTATAAATAATTATTTTGGCGTATAAATATTATATATACACACATATCGCGAACGAAAGTGGATTGTTAGAATATCAGGAGCTATTTAAATATTACTTATTTTGTGACGTTATTAAACAAACTTTTGTAAAAAATATAAGATCATATTTAATGATTTATATTAATTAATTATGAAAAATTTCATAAACTCTTTGCTAAATGAGAATTAACTTAACAGCAAGTTTATAGAGCGCGATTACTAACGTCGTCTAGTTTCGCCATCAGAAAAAAAAAAGGAATTTCGAGTTTTAATTTTTTTTCTTTTGTTTAAAGATTGTTATGCTAATATTATACGTTGTATGAGATGCACGTTAAGCGGGATAAACTATTTATTACGAATTTTTAAAAGTGGAATAACTAGAATATTAAAAAAGACAAACCTTATCGATGCGACGCGACGCGACGCGAAATCCATTTGTCTTCCAGAGGGGGAGTGGAAAAAAATTGATATAGTGTATATAACAAGAACAGTTCACGAAGATCTAACAATCACGAATTGTAACAAGTTTATCAATGCACAGTAAACGTGATTCGCATTCTCGGTCAGGTGATCAAGTATGAGATAGCCAAGATGACGCCAGCAGATGGCAATGAGCCCAGCACGACATCGGTAAATAGGCGACTTTCTCTATAGGGGTGTTAAAGTCCGCTACATCTGTACCCGGATGAGAGGGAAAGGGGGCCCCCGTCCATTCACAATCCGCGGTTAAAGGCGGCCCTGCGAAATTGAGCGTGCTGTGTCGTTGACAGTCCATAGAGTGGCATTACACGTGTAGTAACAATACAGAGACAGCTAACATCCCCCCTTCTACATCGCTTCTGACAGGTCACAGCAAAGCGATGTTAATCTGCTGTCATGTTCTGTGTAAAGAGTGAGATGCACTCGACAAATTTCTACTTTTTTACTTCCATCTTACCACAAAAGAGATCTTCCTTGTTTAATTTGAATCGTTTTCACGCATTGATTTAATATTTCTCGCTATACTTCACACAAAACGTCTGTGATGTCATAAATTATGTTTTGCTCCCATCTACCGGTCTTCTGCTTTAAATTCCAAAAGATAAAATTCTCTTTTATATCCCAATAAACCATCTTAAACCCTTCTTCATACAAAATAAAATAATAAAAAAAACAATGCCATTAAAAATCGCTCATTGAAATTTTCATGTTCTCATCTTATTTTGCGATGGATCTCACATATGTAACGTCATCGAGACTATAAAGTTTAGATTATAATAATAATTTTAATAAGCAACGAAATGTCTGCACTTCATGTTCATGCTCATTCGATACGAGTTACTTGTCTTCCTTTAAGTTTTTCTCGATAGTCAGTTGCGAAGTCGTTCTACAGACTCTCTCTCTCTTCCTTTACGTACATGATCTTAATTCTTCATGATTTTCCTTTCAACTTAACAAGGACGATGCTTTCATCCAATGGCACAAGAGACGTTAATCTAGGCAGAATATCATTTAAGGCCCTATATGGCGACAAGAACGTTTAAATTCTCATTTGTTGCGCGTCCATGTGCAAAGTGAATAATAATTAACGGCAGCAAACTTGTAAAACATTGACAGTAAATAGAATTTTCTGCTAATTGCTCTGATAAAAGCAAATTAAGCTCTTCTTTATCATTTTCTCCAAATTACCTTAAAGTGCAATTATCGAAGATCATGTCTAGTCTAACTTGTTTGAAATATTCGAAAATTATTAGTTTTCTTTCAATTTGTGGAAACTCGATGGAAAATTAAATTCCAAACAGTTGATGCAGATCAACCTCACACCGAATTTGCACATAACTTACACAACCTCTGCAAACAAGGGAATGTATGGAAGAATTCTTTGATATGATATCAGCTCATAATAACCATCACATAAGTTCATCTCTTCGAAAATAACTGCAAAAAAAATTTTTTTTGCAAAATTTCCTACAACGACACTGATTTGCAAACTCTGCTTCCTTACGAATCTGTTTATACCACGAAAACAAATGCTGTTAAGTTGATATCCTCTCTTCCGAGATGATAAGGGAATTTTTTATTGTAATTGTTACGTAATAGGCAGCGACTACATTATTACGTCGCAGAACAATTGAATATACTGGTTTAATACAGGAATAATTGTAGTTGGTCAGTTGTTAATGGCCAAGATAAAATTTATCTCGGAAACTTTTACTGTAACGGACAAAAATAAGCATTATTACGTAATAGACAATATATGCATTGTTACGTCAATGGCCGGTTGAAAGTGCTAGCGTCGGTAATCGTAAACACGTATAAAGTATTCCCGTTGCAGAAAATTAATTTCGCTCTTAAGAAAGATTAAATATCACGAGATAATTTTATAAGAGTTATTTATCACGAAAATTTAAAGCCGCCATTTAAAAGGTTAATTTCCAGACAGAATCTAAACTGGAACTTTTATCTCGTTCTGTGGAAATTAAGTAATGTTTAAGAACCCATTCTTCTCGTTTATCATGGCGAAATTACACCCAAGAAAAATGCGTGTGTGATTTTATAAAATAAAAAAAAAGAAAAAAAAAGGTTGCGTCTTTTTTCGCTAACTGGATAAGTTAGTGGAACGAGCTCTCCTGCTCCTCTCGAAAAGAGCATATCTATTAGACTATACCCTCAACAGAAGGTCTTACCCTTCTGTAGCATCCCATACAAACCGACGTTATCACACAGCTTCCTCTATAACCTCTGTAAGCCTGGGGTGACGACCGCAGCTCAGAGATGGAGAAAGAGACTATTTTTTCCCTCCCCTCCAGCAGCAGTAAGTAATGGCACTGCTAGCGCGGGCTACACCACCTAATGGACGAACATTAAACCAGTAATATCTGACACAAGTGGTGCTGCCATTTGCTGCCGACACCAACTCCGCAGCGAGTGGTACGCGATGAATGCTGCTGTGCATCGCCGACACAGAAGACGACGCCATAACAGTATATCAGGTGGAGTCTCATGGAACGTGATATTACCGCGGCAATTAAGATGATGGAACGGACCCACTGCATCATGAAAGCAGCACTGAGTATTAGGTACGTAACGCAGGCCGACCGATAAATCAACTGCACTTACACGTGAGAACGTACCGCATCTGTTTCGTTCTGTAACCACCAGGGGGCTTGACGTAACTTTTACCGGATAAACTATTTTCCAGGTGAGACGTGACGACGTTAAAGGTGTTGTTATTATTTTTTTTACCGACTTTTTTTTTCCCCTCCGTCTTTCGTTCTGTCTGATGTGTTTGTTTTTTTACTACTGCTCCGGATGTTTTTTAACAGTCTCGACTGTAAACCCGTGGCGCCATCTCTCGATTATATATAATCCAATTTGTTTCAGTAGGTAGTATTTATATTGAATTTTTTAATAGTCGCTTCTAAATGTTTCAGACAATATTTGGTCGTAAATTTTATGCATTTACATACATTTTCTATGATTTGCTTTTCGTGTATCTCCTTTTTTTCATACCTTACAAATGTTTTTTTCCACTGTAGCCGGTATCCTTATCTTATCATTCTTTACTCTTTACTTTCGCCATTTTCACTCCATTTCGATAAAAATTAGTGTTTGTCTGTATGTTATTCGCGATTTGTTTTCTGTTTTGTCTTCCTCCTTTCTTTTTTATACAACTTATTCTGTTTTGTTGTGGTTACAGCACCATTTTTTCCACTAGGATTCTTCATCTATAATTTTTTATAACAATTTTCCTTGCGATCTATTTTCGTATCAGTTCTGGAGCATGTTTCTTTCATAAATTCTTCAGCAGTTTTCGTTATTTTTAAAGATTTCTCCTAGTAAAAAGCCACATTATGTTGAGTATTGAAGAAAATAATAGCTTATATTCTTACATCTTGCAAACTAAGTAAGTTTATCAGCATAAAATTAAAAACATTCCTTTTAAAACGGTAAGATTTTCCTTCCTGGTGATATACTCTTGTTGTAAAAATGCAAACATGGCCATGCAGATAATTTACAACCTCTTGTAACGGAATAAAAAAATTAACCTAACGCTATAAAGGAATAAAAAAAAAATATGCGAACTAGAATCAAATGAAAATATCGTGTCTTAGACTGGATATAAATACATATATATATATATATATACAAGCAGTTTTTTATCAGTGAAATAATATAAGAGAGAGGATAACTTAACTATCAAAAACTCAGTTTTTATGAGTACATTAAGTACTGTACTTAACTCCATCTTGTAGAAGACTAGATGAGAAATACCTCACCGCAACCTCTTGTACTCTTGGATACATAACAGGTGTGGACGTAAAATTTTTACTGTAGGGGATTGGTCGCTTCTAATGGAGGTGAAAAGACAAGAATTGGAAACCTTGCTCCCCCTCGATTGATTTACACCTGAGACAATGGCTCTTACTAAGGTTGTTACTATTTTTTTTTTTTCTTATTTTGTCATTATAACGTCATTTATTGTCCCCTAATGAACGATAGAGTAAACGTTAAAACGTCAGACGTGTTTGTTTTTAGTAATTTACAGTTATCAAATATAATTTCACACTCCTATTATCGAAAATTGAGGGATGTAAACATAATTTACGTAGATGGGAATTTTTTCTTTTTTTTTTTCATTTTTTTTAACCGTTAAAAATAAGTTATTATTTATGTTTATAAGAGAACTTTTTAATTTTATTTTCCATGCAAATTAATGGTTAAAATCCGGAATGAATTTTTACTTAAAACGCAATTTACTTACGCAACTACTGACATATTAATTCTTTAAAAATTCAAACTTATCTGTTAAATACCATCAAAAATTTATGTGGTGTTGAAGATGATGTTTAATAATTTAATTCTATAGAATATAAATACGTAAAACTTAAAGCTGATTTATTAAAGCATTCGAGAGCATCTTTTAAATTTTTCTCTCTCTCTCTCTTTTTTTTTTCTAATTAAATTTGTTGCAAAACTCGTAAGATTAAAAGTTAAGCTTATATTATTTATATACGAGTTGCTGTATCGTTTATGTTAAATATTTAATAATAATTAAAGATTTTTCTACTTGTACACTCCATAAATAAAATATCTTAATTAATAGTTATCTACTAAGGTTAATTTATGCATTATCTTTCATTAATATTTTCCTGTCTAGCAGATCGTTTTGATAGGTTGGCGAGGAAGAGTTCGGGTTTAAAAAATCATTGCAACAAGAGGGGAAGGAGAAAAAAAATTCCCAAAACCAGAAATTAACAGAATATATATAGTAAAATAACTGATAAATTCAATAAAATATTTGCACCCTTCATTTGCTTTCTCCTTTCGTTTCTTTCTAAACATAAAAGATGGAAAGGACGACAATGGGGTTGGCTAGAAGAAGCAAAACTGTGACGGAATTGAATAAAGCAAAAGGACGATGAAAACGTAACTTTTATGACAATTTTATAGCAACAAACAGACGAGGAAACCATTCTCTTCTCTAGACACTCATCCAATTCGTCTCATTCAAAAAAAAGGAGGACAAAATTCGACTGTGACCATAAAAATCCGAGCCAAAAAGGCGTCGTAACTGCTACAGTTGTCCATGTTACTTCATGGCTTACATTTCCATAAGTAAAGAAGGTTTCATACGATTTTTTTAATGCGATATATCTCAGTTTTCGATATCTTAAAAAGATCGCAGGTTTTCATACAGAATCACAAAATAAGATGTTAGAATTTTTATTATTTTTACTTATTTTCTTATCTTCGGATTGGCACGTTATACAGCAAATCGCGTTGTTTCTACAGATATATATACATAAAATATCCTTATAACGTTTTAAAAATATTGTATACATGGATTCTAACAGCCATGAGAAAATTCGTATTGCTGCCATTCATTTTACAGCAATTAATCAATCTCAGAATTCGACCTTAAAAGTCAATTCTAAGATCCTAACATAAAGACACTTATTAAAGTTTTTTAAACGTAATTTTTACTACCCAGATATATTATTTTATACTTATCACGTTTTTCTCGAAACTTAAAATAACTATATATTGTATACCTCACTTAGGATGAAGAAATTGCGTACTTCTCTTAAGTAATGTTGCAGTCGAACAAGTATGGATCACTAAAAACGCCTTTAAATATAGATGTAGTCCTTAAATAATAATTTTGGGCATTATAAGTTTAAGGATGTATACGTAAGGTCACATTTCTTCAGCCTCCTATTTTCTAACAGGCTCCCAGGGTTAATTTCCTAATTAATCATAGATAGGATCAGTTTAATGCTATATAATTAGAGTTCTGTCCATCTACGCTGCTTATCGCCTAATGCCTAAGGCAAAATTTGTTTCCTGTTCTAATAGGCATACCTAGTGTAACCTATCTAACATGAAATTGTGAGAAGATTTGATAATACGGATTATTAAAACCATTTTTTCCCCTTAACCGTTAGGAAAAGATTTGATTTGCTACAATTTTATACAGTTTGCGGCATAAACTGAATTATTCATCGATTTAAACGACCTTATTATGATAATTTGTGCTTATAAAAAATTTAGGAAATGAAAAAAAAAGAGACTGTGAATATAATTTAAACGTTTCTTAATCTCTGCGGAGATACTCTATAATTTTGTCTTTTTTTAAAATAATACTTTCGTGTGTATGTATATATGTGCAGAGTTTCTAAATAAGAATTTTCTACGATACGTAAGAGCGAGTTTTGGTATCTTCGAATGCTGTAGAAGAACTCGAATAAAACATAATTCTTCTCGATTTGCATTTATTGTTCAGCTAATTGCCTAGAAAAAATTCGCGAAGGTTTGCAAAGACGGACAAGAAAAATCTGAATCGAACATTTATGGCATAATAATATTAACAACTTAGCATAAGATGCGAAAAAGAGTAATAAAAACTGATAAAATAATCCAAGATAACATAAATAAAGAAAAACTACTTTATGGTTAAACGTTCTAGATAAATGAATAAATAGCCAACACTGCAGTTAAACCAGAAAGAAGAAAAAAAAAAGTTTTAGCATCGTTAATCTTATTTCATATCAGACTATATGTTAAAAGGAATAAAATAAGTTTCATTTAAGATATTTTACTATCCATTTACCATATAAACCTCAATTTAAAAATACAGAACATTAATATAATATTTTTTTGTTACTATAGTAGTAGTAATATCGAATAGCAACGATCTTCGGAGCTCCATAGATCATTGCATAGAAAAAGCAGTCAAGTGCAGTCGAAAGTGATCGACATTCAAAATAAAAAAAAGAATGATCTGATTCAATTACACCAGGAATGGATACTAAACAGCGGATACTTTAGGGAAATGTAACTGTCAGGAAGGTTTTATGGATTGCTAAACGACTCTTTGGGTAAATAGACGAAAATGTAATAAGACAATCGGAAATTCTCTTTTGTGCAGGATATTGGATAGTATGTGGTACCCTTGATGTTTTCTTTCCATATTACATTGTAAAATACGGTTGTTGGATGTCTGTAATAACCTCTCTTTGTTCGTATGTCGAGACAATATTGCTTGTTTCGTTTTTAAAAAATCGAAAGATCTTGTTTCATGGAGAAAGCGATTGTTTTAAGGAAGCTTTTTCTCTTGGATAAAGTTTTATAATATGTCCGATCTTGTTCGTATCTTTACTGACATTTTCAGTTTCTATCGATTTGTTTTCGCTAGTAATGACTCGCAGACGAATAAAATTATTTCCGCGAACGCACTAACGGAACAAAAACACGACACCACCGCGAAACGAGCGCGTACTTATAAAACTACCGCGAAACAACCCGTCTTAACACACCTACAAACTAAACAAACAAACCTACCAAATCACTTACCTTGGTAAGAAACGTACTACTTAAACATGCAATTTAAGAAATACGAAACACCAATTTCACTGGTGTGTATTTACAAATGACGATTTTATACTAATTTGTCTTTATTAAACTTAATTATTAATTATCGACCTTAAACATCGTTAAATTTACATGAAAAGTATTGGGAATTATAAATATATTTTCACAAATTAGCGATTTAATTCGCAAATTTTGTTAATTTGTATTATAATTTAATTGTTATTGCCATCTAGGGGCAATTAACGAAACTAAATTCATAAAAATTATTTTACTGCTCGGTGTTGAATGAATCAGTAGGGCTTTGAGTTAGTCGTTAGTCTTATTAAATGCCTGAAGAATTACGCGAAAACTTCGAGTTATATTTCAATAAAATTAGAATAAAGTTAATTTTCGCATTAACTATTTTACACCTCTGATGTTAATCAAATTTTTTTTTTTTTTTATAAATTAATTGTGATGATTAAGAACATCACTACTGCTCTTTTAATAAATGTCACTTCGGTGGCAAAGTGTTTGGGTCGAACTTATTGTTTGTAATTTCTGTCTCAAGAGAAACATATATAACATCAGTTTTTATGAGAAAACATAACCGAACTCATATTATTAAAAGAAATTTTATTAATTTCTTCAATTATGTTACTACTACTAAACTCAAACTGTTCTTTCAAGATATTTTGTTTTTGATAATCATCTATCAAAATATTTCTATATATATATATATATATAATCTAATTTAAGTGTTGAGAGGATAAAAATAAAGAATGAATGCTCTAGAACAATTTTGTAATTCGGTTATAAGTTTAAAACTATTATAAAATTTATAAAATATTATATACATGTTTATAAAGTTTTCTTGTGTTTATTTATTTTTTTTGAAAAAGTTGTGTTGATAATAGTGTACCCAGGTTGAAAAATCAAGTTAATCCAACAAGACAGAATAGTTGAGAGATTCTAAGCCTTCTGACAATAAAGTTAAACATATTTTCACTAGGTAGTTTGAAAGTTAGTTAATCTACTCGTGTGTGCCAAAGCTTTAGATGGCCTACTTATTGTTGACTGCGTGATTGCACAAGGAGTCTGAGTATTAACGCATGTCTCATACAGATGCTACTACAAGTATAAAAAAAAATTCTCGCCATTTTTTCTAATTCTATTTACTGATTAAGAGTTAATGATATTATGCAGCACTTATTCACTTTTCTTTTTTTTTATTTCGTAAAAATACATTAATTAATAGAGAGAAAAATTTCAATATTTTTTTTTTAATTTTTTTTTCTTGCAATTACAGCTTTTTCTAATTTTGTAAAAATTTTAGGAAGAACTTACCTTTCAATCACTTAACTCGTATGAATGGTGATGATGCTTACAACCACGAGATGGCAGGAGTTTACAGTATGCTCTTCATAACTTGGAATCACTGAAACTAGAGATTAGAAAGATCTGAATAGCAAAGAAATGAAATTCTGTAGAATAATTCAAAAATATACGATTTTTTCATAACTTTCAGAATAACTCTTAAAGTAACGGAATATTAAATTTTCAAGTATATTTTTCTCATTATTTTGAGAGCGCTTTGACAATTTATCATATAAACATAAATCATAACTTATTGCTATCTAAGTTATTATCAAAATATTTATATTTTATAAATAAATATCACATATTATGAAATTTTTGTGAAGTACCTGTCACAAGCCTTTAACTAATACAACCACGAGGAGTAATTAATTAAAATTTTAACTGCATGTTTTAAAAAAAAATTATAGTTCTACAAGATATTTTACATATTCTATAACACATTTTCTGAATTACAACAGTATTGTTGTGATTCAGAAAATATGTTGTAGAATAAAAGTTACCAAAACTTAAATTAGATCGTAATTTAGCCACTACAGAAAGCAAACTATAGAAGGCCTATTTTATATTTCAAACTGAAAATCAAAATAGAAGTTAGCAAAGTGGTTTCTTACAACCCAAACTTGTAAATCAAGGTTAAGGTTGCATTTCTCTATCCAGTAACGGTATGATTTAGGTGGAAATGTCTACCGAACAAGGCTGGTTTCTTTCAAAGAATGTGCAACATGAGTAAAAATCCGAACATATATATATGCTATATATAACTACTCATCCAAATATGGATTTTACAGTATTTTAAAGATTTTAGATAAAAATTAGAACGTACAAAGTTTATCAATAGCGAATGATTTGTCTTCAGAATTTCTCTTCCAGTAACTATATTTTCATAGAAAGATGACCAACAAGGCATAAATAATTTTGGAAACTAAAAACTTCACAAGACTACCATCGATAAAGAAGAAGTGGGGGAACGAATTCGGGAGATTTTAAAATTTTCATTTGGTTTAAAGAAATATCATCATCCATCTGGAATTTTCTGACACTAGACTTACAAGACATGCAAAAGAGGAACACCTTTTAGAAAACTGAGCTTTTTTTAAAAAATATATTTTATTTCGGGGTTTTCGGTTTTTGAGTAGTAAAATGTCAAGTTGAGACGAGAAATATGATTAATGACATTTTCTTTTCAGTATTTGTGCTGCTACCACACGAATGTATAAGATCTATAAATGCAAAACTATATTTTTACTTTGTATCTTAAAGATTCCGAAAAGAAGAATGAAGAAACTCTGCTTAGGTCAACTTTTGTAATGAATTTAATAGACCATACAACAGTTCGATTTTTGCACTATTTAATCCCAGATTCGATAATAAGTACCGTTTACGGTATTTAAACAATAATTTGATAGTTTTATAATGAAAAAAATGTACTCTTTCAATTAAAAAAAAAAAGCGTATTTTTTGATTAACTTCGAACGGCTCTTCACCGCATCCTCTTTATTACTTGATAAAAACGTCTTTAAACCTTTCGAAACCAATCCATCCAAAAAATCTTCCACCAATTAGCAAGAAATCTCAAATTTCCACAATGTAAAATGCCGAATCGATTAAACAAAAAAGGACCACAATTTATCTGGAATACAACATTACCTCCGGGAAATTCTTCTTATAAAAATTCAAGCAAGTGCATTGGCGAATATCCCGAGGAAAAGTGTAGTTATTGACTACGTAATAAGAGCAGATGAAAGAGAATCTATAAACAGAGAGGATAAATGATGACAGGTCAGGTATATAAATGTTGGCGGAGAACAATAGTGAAGCTTCATGAATTACCGATTTGGTGGCTTGAATGAGCAGTAAATCACTCCACCTCCCAGCGGAAGATAAAGTCGGTGCCGTAATTCGCTATAACCGTATCTAAGTAAAGGGCCTCCGAATGGAGGGTACATTACGTTACTACGTTCATCACTATCTGCCCGGGGAATCCATAAACCTCACTTGTCTAACCCCGGGTGGCATTTCTGCTTGACTTCTCTGTGGCAGGTGGTAGATGTCATCTACTCTTGTACCTTATCTTGTTTTGGATTTTGGGGGTGTTTGCACTTTTTATTTTGTGCCATCTGTCTTGCTGATAATACCTCTGTTTATTATGTAAGCAAAAGGAACTTCTAACCTAAGGCTAGGAAGGGAATGAATAGCAAATGATGTAATTTCTAATATTTTATTTTTATGAATTGTTTCGTGCGTGAATTCCGGAACGAGCAATTTTCGGAAAATATTTTTCAGACAACAATCTTAAAAAGATCGACGTTTTGTGCAGAATCGTCTTCGAAATGATTAATGTTACACAAATATATTTTTTTTTAATTCTTAATTTTTTTTTAATTTTAATAGATAATATTCGACTTAAGATGCACGCAAACACCATTTTAAAAATTTTTAATTTCTGAAGAACATAATTCCGATAATCAGTGGCTATCAGAGGGGGCCAAGAGGGGCGGGGGCCTCACGTTTTTAGGGGCCTAAATATGTTAAAAATATATATTTATATACTTTTATACCATTCGAGCTTCAATATTTATCAAAATTTGAAGTTCTCTATCAATGTTTTCGCTTTTTCTGTACACTTAACACCTTGTATATTTGTCAATTTTTTTGAAGGGCCTCAAAAATATTAATTTACTCTAGGCCTCGCATTTTCTCTGAAATTTCTCTGCCGATAATCACATTTTTTTTTAAATAACCGAATTCCTACAAAATATTGATTTTATAGATTATTGGCTTTGATAAACCATATTTAATATGGGAAAGACGATCAATATTTTTTAGCAATTCGGAAAATATTTTTCGTTATCCTCTTCTCTTTTAAAAATATCTAATTTTTATAATTAAGCTCTTTTATATTAAACCAATTTACTGCTATACTATTATCCTGCATTCGTATCGCTTCAGATAAAAGAGGCTTTCAGTAGCCTTCAGGCTTCCTGACAGAAATTACAAATTATGCAACTTTAGCCCCGGATATATCTGAATCGGAAAATATGAGTATCAATCACTGTCTGGAAAAGTGCAGTTCTTTAAGCGCTCGAATCTACATGTTATCGGAAAAATACGTCAAAACAGATGGAGAAATCAAGAAATATATGGAAAGTGTGAACCGCTACACTCGCTACTACTCTAAATCTTTAATTCTTTTTTTTTCCAACAGGATATATTAATTTAGACAAATGCTGTAGGGAAAAATGGTATTTTTTCAAGTCTAAAATATTTTATTTTATATACATTGCATACATATATATGTTTGAACGTGTTATACGTGGATAAAAAGTGAATATTATCCATTTAAAATTTTTTTTCTTTTACAGAGAAGAGCAGCAGTTGCAAGCTTATAGTGAAGTAATAGAAAATATTGATTATCTAACAATTAAAAACAAAAAATAAATGGACACGTCTTAAATATATTTAAGTTCAAGAAACTTCAAATATATCACGTTAAAAAATTGCGAATCACTTTTTTTTGCAAATAATGCGAAATCTCAGTAAAATGACGAATATAATTTATACGTAGATCAAACAGACATTATAAAATGAAGGAAAATGTATGTTTTTCGATCTCGAAAACACATCTGACAAAGCAAGATGAGATGACTTATTGGATGTGATGTAGACAATAAGTATTGACTGGAAGGAGAAACGAAAGATTAATTTCTGACACATACACGGAGCGACAATAAAAATATAAATTGAAGATTTAGAGGAGCTGAAGATGGGATACAGACTACTATACTTTATATATATATATTCTACGCACTTTTATTACATGAGATATATTTGAATGACATTGAAACTATGAATGAGTAACTTACAGTAAAGGAAGTTAGAGTGATGAGTAATAATATGGACTATAAAACTATGTTTTATATATATGCTACACCAGGAAAGTATGTTATTTAATTAAAACTTTTTTTATGTTTTATTGCAGTTATGTAAAATTGAAAAAATAATCTATAGTTTTATGCATATGTACAGAGATTTTAGTGAAAAATAATACTGTGAGACAGAAACTCCAAACATTATAAAGAATAATACAATAAATATTTTTTATTAAATAATTTTTCTAACTGTTTCAACGAGTTTTGTTTTTATAATTACCCAAAGAAATATTTTTTTTTTCTTTTTTTTCCAGAGAGGAAAAAGGAAATTATTTCAGAAAAAATGTTTATTTTTTTTCTGCAAAACTTCCAAGTTATAGTTTTCTTATAATCTAAAGATTAAAAAACATTAGAGACACGTATATTGCATTGATTATTTTTCTGCTCAATGGTTTCACATACCTAATATTTTTTATCAAGGATGCTATGCTGAACTTGAATATCTCAACATATCGAATTATTTTCGCTTTATATATTCGTTTAAATGCTACTTTATGCTTCCTATCCTGCAATTATTCCTAAATATAGTAGTAGCAATATTCTATATGTGCCATGTAGTAGAATATTTTGAATACTCCCAAACTATCCTGAATGCAAACTTACTGCTATCTAAATCCACTATTAGCTTAATCTCTCCAAAAAATTTTATAACTTTTAAAGTCCTATAACCGAACTGGATTATATATATATATATATATCTCAGAAGTGAGCTACCTTTCTCTTAAACGAGGAAAGAGTTGCGACTTTATTAAATATTTGAAGAAAAATTATTTCAACTTCTTCTTCACGGTTCAAAACAGATTGTTTCAGAACCTGTTAATAAATCACTGTAAACCTTCTACAGATTAAAACATATTTAAATGAAAATAAGATCAATTATAAAACTCAGGAAGTCGTGACGAAGAAGGGAAAATGCAAGATTTTGAAGATTGTTTCAGACGTGACAAAAGAGTGGATGATGCAATAAAAGTTGGATTTACAGCAGAAAATCACACATGAATAATTAACGGCTCGGTTCCTAATTAGGGCAGTAAATCTTTGACGATAGTTTTTGCCATCTGGGATTATCCTACCACCTTGAATAATAAATGGATGCCTCTTTTCTGGTAATGGCCGCCATTGACATAAATCTGCAGGGACGTAATACCAGCATCAAGAAGTGAACGATAAGCCTTCTGTAATGGAGGGGAAGAATAGCACCCCTTTCACGACTGCCTATATGACAGATGTGACACACGATAGGGCCTATGGGTTACGCACAATTCATTTTAAGGCTCTGATTTCTGACAAGATTGCGGGTGAAAAGTTTCCGGAGCTTGTACTGTCACATTAATGTCTATACTGTATATATAAAAAAATTTATTGTTGAGGGAATCCGAAGAGATTTAACTTTCTTGGCCCCTAAGAAGATTGAAATGCGTTCTGGTAACCGCAATCTCTTTCAAAGGATTTCGACTGGACCTTAAAAAAAAAAATATTGGTGTGAATTTGAATTAATCTAGGGATGTAGAAAATTGTAGGACGGTTACGAAAAAGGAAACTAAGCTAATCCACAAATATGGAAATGATATTTTTAAGGATTACATCGTTATTGCAATATGGAGAATCTCAGAAGCATCTAATGAAAGATGCTCAATAAAAATATATTTATATTTTTATTGAACATCTTTCTTTAAAAAAAAACAAGAAGATTAAGCAATCTCTGCGTGAATTTATACTAGCTCTTAGTTATTTTAATCATATACCAAGTTGCTATGAGAAAAACTGATGTTTCTGAAGTTTCTCATAATATATAGATTCCCTGAAATGATAGCATGCATAAAGAAATAATTTGCTAAGATTTTATTGTTTTTACTCCCATGTTTTATGCTCTCTTATCGAATCTTAACTCTTATACATTACCATGGAGATAATAGTAAAATGGAAATAATGGTATTTGTTATTATTCCAAAGTATTGTTTGTTTGTCACTCTTATTTTCGCCTTTAACAATCTTGAATATTCTCAGAAATCCCTGCACTACTCGGATCTTTATATCTTTTCGGATTCCAGGACAAAATTTCTAAGTCACCTTCAGCAATAGAAGGAACAGAATGCATTACACATAGATCTATGCTAGCTTTTCATCAGCATTCGATACTAACTTGGACTAGAAGAGACAGAGAGAGAGAGACTTATACGATACTTTCGAGTTCTTTTCGTATTATTATTATTATTTCGTAAAAGTTACTCAAGTGTGAGATATTTACCCAAACAACAAAGATACCCGGAATGTTTCGTGCTCAAATCCAACATTTTTTTCTGGAAATGGCGGATCTTACAAGACAAAGTAGCGTGTTGCGTGCGAAGAGAGGATGGTGCGAATACAGCAGATGTTGCGAGTACTACAACAGTGAAGCAAATCTTTTAATATTTCAAAACAGTGAGTACACAGCGGTTAAAAGAGATTTTCAGAATAAGAAACCGAAGTCTAAGAAATGAAGGTTACCAAAAAAAAAGAAAAAAAAGCGCTTCTCAATAAGTATGAACCAATCTTGGACTAGATCGAAAAATATGATCCACTCCATCAGTCATAAACTATGTTAGAATGGGCTGTAGCCCTCAAAAATACAAAAAAAGTGAAAAAATTCGCCTAAGGTTTAACAGGATGCAGTGATTGAAGAGAGGTGCTCTCCATCAATTTGAAAGACGTCAGAGCTTCTACCTTTTCCTAAATTTATATATATATATATTTTACTACATGCCAAGAGATGGCGTATGTAACATAAAAAATCAACGCCATCTCTCGTCTGCAAAACCAACTAAAGAGGGTGAGATGAGTGTGGAAGTGGCGAGTTGATTAGAAGGCTGAAGAGAGGTGGATTGATTGAAGGTAGAAAATTACTTAAATGATTTCTTCTTAAAAGAATTTTTCTTGTTGAATTAATTAGTTTGTGTAGATAGTGATAGATTGTTGGAGGAGAGGAATTCCATTTAAGTATCTTGTCCGTTTTTAATTGAAGGTAAGAGTTGGGATAAATGAGATTATATTGCGGGAAAGTCTCCATTTGAAAATCTCATTAAAATTCCTGCTTTTCAATTTCGAATGATCGTAGAAAAGACATAAAATGTTCAACAATAAAATAAAATACTTCTACAATTGCAAGGTAGTTTTGCAACCGTTTAACTTTGTTATAATTAAAAAAAAAAAAAGTATTTTGATTGGTAATTCCCTAATTGTATCCACAACACTTCCATAAGAATGCTATGATACAGCGATAATGTTGGAACAATCTTCTTTACAGCATAAATTTTTATAGACTGCAATAGATGGTCTTATCAGGAGATCCTGTCAACATTAAAATTAATTTTAGGCAAACTACCAGGTCAAAATGGTTCCGGACAAACCTCGTTATTGTACAAATTTAGAAATCTGAAAATACTTCTAGGTTTTCAATCTGAAGATGGTCAATAAAAGGATTTCTGCATGGATGCATTTTTATAAGACTAGATCTCATATTTTGTTGGTACATGAGTTTTGAAAGTGTGGAATTATAAAGGAAAATAAACAGAGAAGTGGGAAGCTTTGGAAAAACCCGGTTAACATCATACTTGTACAATAAATCTTTTATCGTCGAAGCGTTCTATAATAAATAAGCTAGTGCGGCATTTCTATGAGGTCTGTTTAATTCTAAGAATGACGTTTGTAAAAGAACAGGCGTTTTTTACGTAAAATGAGAAAAATTGTCGGACTTTGTACGAATAGGAGTATTGGATTATTCTTCAATTTGATACGTGCCAGACGGAGTAGAGGG
Organism: Androctonus mauritanicus; assembly: GCA_011317285.2. Lineage (NCBI taxonomy): Eukaryota > Metazoa > Arthropoda > Arachnida > Scorpiones > Buthidae > Androctonus > Androctonus mauritanicus. The sequence continues at coordinate 7,368 of WUQG02100254.1, read as the reverse complement.
TCTGAAGTAAAGGAGGAGAGAATAGAAACAGATTGAATGGTCCGTTGTACTTTTGTCATTAATCTTGTCAATGTGTCATCGAATACATTTTTTTCTCTTTTTTTTCTGGAAAAAATAAGTGTTTACCCCAAAATGGATAAAGTTGTGCGGTTAGAAAAGCGGTTCTAAGCACATCTTTCACACTTAGAATATAACCTTTGCAACCTTTTCATTTCTCACATTTCTATCTCCTTCTCACTCTTCATTTCGTATCTCAATCTTTATCTCCATACTCATCTCTCACTTTTATGATCTTTGTGCCCTTTCAAATATATTTCTATCATCGCATCTTCATTTTCATTTCCTTCGACTCTAAGTCTTCATCTCCAAAACTCCTATGATGCAGATCCATTCCTATGTTCGTGCTTTTCTCTCGATAGTTTTCATTAATGGCACTTTTTTCGTTTTTTTCCTGAAAAATAAGTGTTTACCCAAAAATGGATAAAGATGTGCGGTTAGAAAAGCGGTTCTACACTTAGAATACAACTTTTGCAACCTTTTCATTTCTCACTCATTTTGTATCTCAATCTTTATCTCCATACTCATCTCACACTTTTATGATCTTGTTACCCTGTCAAATCCATTTCTATCATCCCACCTTCATCTTCATTTCCCTAGACTCTAAGATATGATTCCCTAGCTCTCTTCTATGATGCAGCCTAACATCCATTCCTCGCGCTTCTCTCTTGATAGTTTCATTAATAACATTTCTGAATCATAAAATTGAATTTAATTAAAAACACTGATAGAAAATTACAAAAAAAAAAAAAAAGATTGCCAGAATTGAAGAAGAGAGAAAAAAACAAAAAAATCTGTTTAAGTGATGTAAATATATCAATTTAGATAGCTAATAAGAGCGAATGTACTTTTCAAATCAAATTGGCTTCATAAATGTTTTCTAGAGGAAACTATTGAGAAACTTCTGAACTTCCCCAGAATTAAAGTAAAAGAAAAACAAGACAGGAAAAAAAAAACGAGAGCATTTATAATTTTCTTAAAGTACACTCATTGACGATATTTTCTCATTAAGTGGTCGTCGAAGTTCAAAAGTGGAGTGGAGTGCGAGTTGGCGCCAGAAGGGAAGAAAAAAAACATTAAAAATTCGAAAAATCCTTAAAAATGGATTTTTAGGATATTATTTCCAAGTAGTTCTTATTTTTTTATGTTCGAAAATAAGAATTTAATACTATAATTCCGGAATTATGATTAAAAGAATCGTTTCTTTCGGTTTTTATTAGTTGCAATTAGATACTTCCGCAATATGAGGTAAAGACCACTATCCCGTTATGTTCGGTGATTTACTTCACTATTATAACCTCCTCAGTTCAATGAACTGAAAAGTAAAAACGCCGATAGAATCTTTAATAGGGCCTCGGGCCTTATAACTTATATAACTTTCGTTGTTAATATCTTCTAGATAATTTTAATTAGATAAGAGGAAATTTAATAATTTTCTCAAACAATTCGGATATTTTTATCTAATTATAAGCGTATTAGATAATATTTTGTAATTTTTAATCTGTTACTTTACGCTCAGATAATGTGATTATCTGAGCGTAAAGTAACGGATAAATATCAGAAGGTAAAAAATACAAAATTATCTAATGCAATCAGGTAATTTTTATTAACGATTTTTATAAAAATGATCAAGGAAAGCTGTGAATGTGACCAAAAAAATTTTGTAAAAGTGATCAAACAAAAACGATGAAAGTGATCAAACAAAATCTGTGAAACTGACCAAATAAAAAATCTGTGTAGTGACCAAGTAAAAAAAATCTGTGAAAGTGACCAAGTAAAAAATCTGTGAAAGTGACCAAATAAAAAAATCTGTGAAAGTGATCAAACAAAATCGATGAATGTGACCAAACAAAATCTGTGAAAGTAACCAAATAGAAAATCTGTGAAAGTGACCAAATAAAAAATCTGTGCAGAGACTAAATAAAAACAATCTGTGAAAGTGGCCAAATAAAAGATCTGTGTAGTGACCAAATAAAAAATCTGTGAAACTGATCAAACAAAATTTGTAAAAGTGGATCATACAAAATCTGCAAAAGTGATCGAATAAAAAAAAATTTATGAAAGTGATCAAAATCGGTGAAAGTGACCAAATAAAAAAAATCTGTAAAAGTGATCATACAAAATCGATGAAAGTGACCAAACAAAATCTGTGAAAGCAACCAAATAAAAACAAATCTGTAAAAGTGATCAAATAAAACCTATGAAAGTGACCGAATGAAAAAAATCTATAAAAGTGATCAAATAAAATCAGTAAAACTGGCGCAAAATTATGGATTAAAATATGTATAACTGACCAAACTAACTAGTAAAATTGGTCTATATAGTGTATATAAAACTGCCCAAATAAATAAATATACTGCACATATAATTTTAAATTAACTGGATTATCTAATGATTATCTTTACATAATTTCTTAAACATATTAACTAAATAAATTAATTCTGTTGCAGTTGGTGATTATTATTTGAGTAAATACGCATTTAAAACGCTCTAAATAGCAACTAGTAATGGAATGACCAGTATAATTATGTGTTTTGGAAGATAAATTATCAACAGGAACTAGAGAGAATTTAATAAAAAAAATAAATAAATAAATAATACGGTCATTTATCTAGATAACAGATGACTTAGGTAAATATTGGGTTAAGCAACGGTTGGAGACCGATAGAAACTGTGATAAGCGATGAAAGAAAATGAAAAATAGCAATAAAGAAATTTAAATATTCACAATTGAATATTTTACGTATTTTATAAATGTATAAGACGATAAACAAAAGGGGAAAAGCATAGAGAAAATATATTTACGTTAAAAAATAGGAAGAGGCGGACTGGCTCAATGCAGGTGTTCTACCTTTAGCAATGGCAGAGTAAAGGGGGAACGGAAAGTAAAAGGGGGAGAAATAAAGGTGATTTACAAACCACTAAAAAATAGAAAGGAGGAAAAGCAACGAATATTGCCACAAGAATCCATTTTTCTTTCCCGGTATAGCTAGCTTGTAAATCCTAGTAATGGGTGTGCAATAAACTACAAATACCCAAGTAGTGTGACGAGACGAATGGCTACTGCTGCACGTATTCTTGCAGGGCTCATGCTCAACATCTTGTGCTTCGTGAAACACACTTTGATGTTTTATGTCAGCGGCCAAGAGTGGGCAGTAAAGATGTCGGTAGGGAGTTTGGACTTTACTGCCAACATGTCTTGAATCTCAATGCTTTGCTTTTTCTTTCTGACACGATCTTCTCTGCAATAAAATAAGTTGTTAATGGAGTTTAAAATTACGAAATTATTTAGACATCTTTATAGCTTATTTTTCATTTCCAAATATAATTGGTATTTATTTTTTTAGCGAAATAGTAAAAAAAAAAAAAAATTATCATCTCTGAAAGACGGAAATGTATCCGAATTTTTGATCGAAAATATCAAAAATTTAAGGATAATCCCCAAAGCGAATTTATTCTGATATCAGGGAATTTTTACAAATATTAGACAAAAGTCCGATATTAATTCCCTGTTAAAGGACATTTTTATGCTAATTTCCCTAACAAAAATGTTTTTTATTTAGAAAACTTTTATTATTTTTCACTAAAATGTAGAAATTATTCTAAATAAATTCTGCATTTTAGTGAAAAATTTCCCTAAATTAGGATGTTTTTCCATAATTTCCTAAATCAGAATGTTTTTTTTATAGAAAAACATCCTAATTTAGGGAAATTTTACGCTAATGTTATCTTGAAATCAAGGAATTTTCAGCAACAATAGGTAAAAATTTGATGTTATTCCTTGTCAGGAAAATTACGGAAAAATAGAACTTAGATATTAGGGATCATTTTTATGTTAATTTCCCTGACATCAAGCAAAATTAACATAGAATTCTACGTTAGAATATTTCTAATCAAAACTATGTTTACATCCATGTTTAGATAAAATAATAATAAAATTTTCTTAAACGAAAACAGATAAATAATCCCTAACAGTTAGGTTTATGTTTAATCTGTTTTTTGTTTAGGAAATTTTATTACTATTTATTCTAAACACAGAAATTCTAGTTTTAGAATAATCTACACACTGATTTTATTTTGATATCAGGAAGCTTCTGTTAACAGATAACAATCTAGCATCAAGCTCCTGTCGGAGATCATTTTTAAGTTAATTCTCCTAACAAATATCTGCTTTTTTTCTATTATAGGAAATTATATTCAGTTTTCAAATCTACAAGAACGCCAAACAGATTATAAAATAAGGTCCATCCACAAGAATTAAGGATCCAACTTAAGAATGATACAGATTTATTCATCCTCATAAATCAAGGGAGTGAGTTACATTAGTTGCATGTAAATGGATAAAATTGGCTAATTCGCCAGGAGGAACCCGAGGAAATAAAATTACGTAGTCTGAAATGCAATTCAATGCATCACAGGATGCAACAATGGATGCGGAGTCATCAGTTAGTTACTTCCACTTTTTATCCTCCTGAAAATTTTCTCGTCTCTAAATCTTTTGAAGGATGGGATGCTGAAGGACATCGCAAATTGGGCCATCGTTCACGAATAACTTATGACAACGGATGAGAGCGGTAATTTTACATTTAATTAAATCATATGCAATACGTTGCTATCCCAGTTTAGTTTAAATCTTTTGCCACCAACGTTAGATGCGATTCTGGAGTGCCCAACGGGTATAATCTCGAAAACGGAACTGCAACACATTAAAAACTCGATTCTGCACCCCTCAAAGAAAAAAAATAAGCGCTCGAACACTATCACAGTTAAAATTCTCAACCGGTCGGCAGACTAATTCCTCTTTCATCATCATTCTTCCTCCTGCAAGGGCGCCAATGCGACTCTAATGACGCCAATATTCCCAAAATCCCGGCACAACATAAAAAAGTGGAGCTCGTAAAGGAAAAAAGGAGAAGAATGTAACCGCGAAACGGAAATTAATTCTCCAGTCGTGAATCATAGCCAGACAGCCCAATAGACCTATAGCGGGCCTAGAAAGAAGCGAAACTGTCGGTCCTAAATCAAACGGCCTCCCGAAGAGCGGTTGTACGTCATGCTCTGCAGCAAGTGGTTAAACCCGGTAGCCGCTGGAGGGAAGGTTAACCGAGTTATGTATTTTGTAGCGGCTTTTCTTCTTCCCTACACACACGCTGAAAGGGAAGAAGTGCAGATAGCCCGGGGATGAGTATGTGCTTGAGTTAGTGGATGACCGCCCTCCTTTTAAGAACTGGTTCGATCATAAATTAAGCTTCTTTCCGTCTCCCTACTTGATATACGGTGCCATTAGACCGACTATAAATAAACATATAAAGGGGAATTTGGTTAAATTTAGGGTCGACGGAGCGGCAAACAAGGGCATAAATCCGTGCTGTCCAACACAACTGTTCTGCATAATATTACCAAGTGTAAATATATTGCTGTCCCTGGGTCGGATGTTAGATGTTTGCCGCTCTGTCGTTACGTCACATCGTGAACTTCTTTAGTAATTTATTAATGTAGAGGTGTAAAGCTGTCTAATATGTTCTCGGTGTGCCACTGTAAAGTTATGCTCAACGTCGCAAATACTGTCAAGAAGAATTTTTGTAACTCTATCCGCGATAGCAGTATCGCCCTTTTAGACCTATATTTTACTTTTTTAATTATCTTTAAATTCGTTAATTGCATATATTATTGAAGTCCCTTCAATTATATTCGAGAGAGACCTGTAAAGAGTTGTTATATAGCCGAAAAACACCCTCTGAGGGAGTAGCAATGCGAAGATGTAACTGCAAATTAAATTCCTGAATGAGATTATACACTCGCTTTAAAATAATTCTAAACTGATATATAAGTCAATAAATTCTTTAAAAACGTGTTTAGATGCATAAATATAAAATTTAGAACCTTTCCAGTTCAGGAGGAAGAAAAAAAAAAACAAAAAAACGTGGAGTTGTGCAACATTACTCACGAAAATATCTTCCATATATTACGCACATTCCATATTTCGTTAATGGTATCAATTTACATATAGAAACCCTTCAAAATTTACATAAACAGTAAATTCTTTTTATTTTCTATATATGTATGTGTGTATATATATATAATCTATGGAGTATAATTCAACATGCAGATAGAGGCACGCAGGTGAGAGGTAAACAAAATTTACTCACCTGCTATGCAGCACGGTATCGAATTATACTACAAATTTTAAAAAAATATCATCACCAACTATTCATTCTTTTGAATAAAATATTTCAAAGTTTTGACATCTTTAAAATATCGTTAGATAAATCAAAAGATGCAACAAATCACTGTTGAATGACGTAATTCGATTTGCTACTTAACGATACTTCGATTTGTTTATAATTTTTTTTTTTTCCTACTTCCTTTCTTTCTTATTTTTTCTTCAATTTGTTCGAAAATTGTTACGGAAATAATAAATTTGCTTTTACTTCCTTCCAAAAGTGATTTATTAAATGATACAAGTCGTTGGCAGCAGCTGCAACTCATCCGGGATGCTTTATAAAACGACAGCATCCAATTTTGTTCTTATAAAGGTATTAAGACGGGATTTGTTGCCGTTGTAGCAAACGCCTTGTTGGTTTCTCGGATGCGAAATCCGTATTCTTTTTTTTTTTTCTTTTTATACTGCAGCGACGTGCTACTTTAATAATAAAATTAGCGATGTTTGAATTCCCGAGTAGCGTGGAGGCGCTTTTCCGAACTTTTATTACGCATATAGCACCGTTATCGGAACTGAGCTGCGAGTTGTTGTCGTTGCTAAAATGATGTACGCGGGGTTATACTATTCGAACAGCATTGGCAATATTCGCTTAATACAGCAGTAAATCATGTTATCTGTGTAGTATTGCGCTTCGTCTGTTTTAATATCAAATAACGTAACCTATATAACCATAGCACCCACAATTGTTACTCAAACAGCATTGCAGATCGATTACCACCGATTTAAAATTATAAAATCGATTTTATCCAATCCATTATTGTTTCTACAGTAGCATTATTTGATTAAACAGAATTTCTAGATGAGCACTGGAAGAGAATCAGAATAATTCTTTCCTCGAGGTGGTCCCTGAAGCACCCATCAAGTAAAAACTCTTAATTATGAAGAATGGAAAGCATAACATTCCACCTAACAAAAAAAAAAAATAAACTTTCGAGGCTCTTCTTTCAGAACCCCCTTGGCAAAGAGCACCCCACCCATCGAAAAACAGCAATTTCTCCCTCGCTAGTGTCAACCGCCCCGTATTGCGGCAGCAAACAACTCTTGATGTAATTTTTAAACCCGTTCCAAAAATCCGGTTAAGCAGCGCG
>WUQG02100143.1:0-25818 GCA_011317285.2 Androctonus mauritanicus | reverse complement strand
CCTCCTCCCCCATAAGTTTGTCCATGTCATTCTGGAACACTATGTATATATATTAAGTGTAATAAAACATAACTTCCCTGACATACTAGAATGTCTAGATGCTATTCTTCATTTTTTAATAATGATATTTATTAGTATCAGTATATTATTAATAATTAAAATGTCAGACAAAAATATAAGTGTATATAATTATACTGTAAAAATAAGATAAGAATGATGAAAAATATACATCCTATTCATATTAATTCATTTCTTTTCTGTTAAATTTTTAAATTTAAATAAGTCGTTATATATATCAATAAAAGCTTTGCATTATTAATATATTTTTTTACTTCTATTACTTTACTTAAAAATAAATTTTTATATTAAAATTAGATATTTATGCATGGGAACAACATGACTACTCTGCATAGTCACATTCACCGTGATGTGTTGCCTGCAGAACTAGGAGGATCGGGACCACCTTACAATAATGAATTTTGGGCTAAACAATTAATAGGAGATGAAAATTTCAGTTTTAGTGACAAACACATTTTTTGGCCAAGACATAATGAAGAACCATGTTCAAATTCATCTCCTATTAGGTAGGTATATCGTATTTGATATTTTCACATTTTAATACTTTTCATAACATTAAATAAAAAATATTAAATAATTATCAAGGGCCCATCGATCGGAAACTTGTCCAACCAAACTACATAGGGAGCAGCATGGACGACCTTCTATAACTGAACTCGACGAAGATTTTTTTTTATCTGAATGACATTATTGTTAATTAGTGTGTAATATAAATTGCTATATTTAAATTGAAAATAAAATTATATATTTACATATATATATATATTATTTATAACTATTTAAATTATAAAATAATTATGTGTGCATAAAAGTTAAAGTTATATATTTTGGAGTTTGCAGTTTATTTTAATTATATTTGAATTTATTATTTGAATTTTATCAAAAAAAAAAATTTAGCTCAATTTAATGCAACATAATCATTGGAAAAAATGTGTTGTATATAGGGTGTTTACAAAATTTAAAAATATGAAAATCATAAATAAATTTTTGACATGACCAAACTGATATTTTGAAATGATAATTTGCTATTTAGAATAGTAATATAAAGCTTGGCTAACAACTTTTGCAAACATCCTGTACATTTTATATAGAATATAACTTAGTTATAAAAATTAACAATGTGATTATCAACCAAATTAAATACTGCCCAAAAAGGAATTGTGATGTATAAAAAAAACCAAAGATCTACTCAAATTTATTTATTGTATTGGTTTAATATATTGTATATGATTGTGGTTTATGATGGTGATATCAGTTTATTTTGTAAATGTTTTATTATTCTACAGTATTAAGAAAATAGAAAGCTGAAATTCGATTAATTAATTTTAAAATTGGACCAAATAGTTGTAAATATTAGAAAATTTAAAATTTAGACTAGACAACTAGCAATAATTTTAATGATAAGATATTATCTTATATTAAAATTTAGCTATGAGATTTACAAGCTTTTATTTTCTAAACATTTATATATAATTTAATATGCATTACAAATATTAATGCAGCTGTTCCTCGAGTTATGAAAGTAATTCATTCATAAGTTTTGTTTGTAATTTGAAAACTATTCTTACTTGGAACTTGAAGTATTAAAACTACTATACATTATACATTTTATTGTGTAAATGTATCATAATTGGACTAATTAGTAGTTTCTTATTTTAGAGCAATGATGCTACCACGGGAAACATGTGGCCCATAATCCGTGCACAGTGTAAGATTTTTTTAAAATTTTACCACAAAAGTACCAAATTATATAAACAAGCAACATAATTAATTAATTAAATTTATATTTTGTACACTAAAGGTCTCCTTTAAAAAAAATCAAGCATGTGCCCACTTGATTTTCCGATATTTTTGAATTTGTTATGTTGAATGTCCTATTGGAGGGCAACGGATTTTGAGGTAGTAGCGGTGGTAGAGAACGGTCGCAAAAATTTGTTGAAAATAAAATGCTAGTTTCTGGCATGATCACAATATTTTCTTCTATGAGCACCTCATGCATAGGAAAGTAAAAACATTTTTTTATATGCAGTCACTAGACACCTTACAGAAGCCTGTATGGCTTGTGATCAGAAAAGTTTGCCCACCCATTTTAGAGATTTGAATAAAATTTCCTGATTATAAAGATTTTTTTTTTTTTTGATATAAACTCCACCATTTTGAAATACTGCTGGAATATGCTAAATAATTAATGTAGTTTTTACATTATATTATTTGCTAAAATATTTTGCTATCATAATATTTGAAATTTTCTAAAATTTGAAAATGAATCAATATGCTTGTGTGTGTAATATTTGTAACCAGAATGTTCATAACTCGAGGAACTCTTGTAGAAATTTTCTTTATCAGAATTTTAATATAATATCTGAAAATAATTAAAAATGAATGGATTCGAAAAACGAAATTCACTTAATTATAATAAATATGTTACTTCCATTATTCTTTTACTAAAGTTTATAGGAATAAATAATTATAGCAACATTATAGTTTTACAAGTGCATATTGAAATTGTTGCACAAATATAGTGCTTTAAAAATAGAAAAATTGTTATTGAAAATTTATATAAAATTTTTGTTAAATTTTAAGAAATTGTTTTATATATAAAGTATTTGTTTTAATACATTATTTTATATTATATTTGTTTTTATTATAAAATAGAGGATATCCATAAAAGAAATTATAAAAATTTGGTACAAGTGTTATTTTTCAGGTGAGAAGTTACAAGATTTTATTTAAAAACATTTATTTACATAACAATATGTAAATAATTGTTACACAAATTTGTATTATTACTATGCAATAGTAATGGCACAAAAATTCATAAAGTAATATTGATTTCAATTAGTATATAAATGGCGAAAAAAAAATGAAAATGTTTGATTTAAAGTTTATGCAAAAATTAAAATTTTGAATATTTAGTTTAACTCTGAATCCTTATAAAAATCAATTTGTTTTAATACAAGTAGAATCTCTCTAATTTGTCACTTTTTATAATTCTACGTTTTTGTAGAAAAATTATATATTTAAATGTAAATTTGTACATTTTTATGCAGAAATGTAATGGAGAATTTTAAAAATATATAACATAAATTTGATTAATCATTTCCTCCAACACTTATCACTTTATTCCACCCACTACATATTTGCATAATTTTTTTTTGAAAATATTTTATTAATTTTGATTTTAAAAAATCTTAATATTCATTTCAATGTCTTATATTTTATGTGCATAATTGGTTATATGTTAGCTGTATTAAGAGATTCCATTACCATTTTATGTAATCTCTTATTTTCTTGTCTTCTCTGAAGTTTCCATAATTCATCACTCCCTGGGATGTATACCTAACAAATTATGGAGATTCTAAACTATATTTTTTTCTTCCGCAATTTGTGTATCATAAACTGCATTGAAATTTAAATAATACTCGGACTACGAAATTGAAATTTGTTACGTGTATATAAAAAAGCGAATTACTTTTTATTAATTTTCACTTAAAATGCAGTTATCGAGTATTAAATTTTTTGCTATTCTTTTATGGTCATCCATTAGATCTATGAACTATTTTATAAAATGTTTAATTATTTTAAAAGCCATTTATTGAAGATTAAATAATAATAATATATTGTATTATTTAAGAAATACGAATATTGTATTTGTTTTAAAAATTATTTATATTTTACAAAGTTATTTTTTTTACAAAGTAAATATGAAATTTTAATATGGATACTTTTACAAATATTAATTGTAAAAATTATTTTAAAAAAAAATCTCTTAGTAGAATCTCAAGATAAATATATATAAATATATATATATATTTCTCTATTATATATTTATTTGAATATTTATGCTTACAAAATATAATGCAAAGGGAAAAAGATATTTTTTGTCACGAAAATAAAGAACATAATTTATTTCATTTCAGATTGTGTAATTATTTTCTTTTGAAATTCATTCATTCAAGCAGAAATCACTTAAATAAACTTTTATTTTTTTTCATCTCTTAGGAAATATTTTAATAAGTTATTTTGATCAATATTTTATTTAGTTTAAATTCTTTCTTTTTCCTCTCCCTCTGTCTTTTTTTAATAAGAAATTTAAAGAAAAAATAAGGATTATAATTAAAGTTAAAATAAATAGTTCTTTCCAAAACAGTCGGTCATATGTAAGAAATTATCAATTTAGTCAGTTTTTCTTATAATATCCAGCACTTTTAAAAACTGCTGGATATTATAAAAGAAAATAAAAAATAAAATAAAGCAGGCAATAGTTCAAAGAGGTGTTTTTGAACTTACATAATTTAATTATTTTTTTAATTTAAAAATATGTGTGTGTGTGTGTGTGTGTGTGTGTGTGTGTGTGTGTGTGTGTAAGTGTTGTGTGTGTGTATACGTGCGCATGTGTATACAGTGGCTATCAGAGAGGGGACAAGAGGAATGCTGCCCTAGGCCTCACAATTTTAAGGGCCTCAATTTATAACTCAATATATTAGAAAAAAATATATTTGTATATTTTTATTCTGTTTGAGCTTCAGTGTTTGTCAAAATTTGAAGTTCTCTGTTGATGTTTTCACTTTTTTTTGTATACTTACGAACTGTATATTTGTCAATTTTGTCTCTTTCTTTCTTTTTTCTTTTTTTTTTTTGAAGTGTTTCAAAAATATTAATTGCCTTAGGCCTTGTATGTTCTCTGAAAGTCCCTATATATATATATATATATCATAGGAACAATTTATTTTTTGTAAGATTTTTATCTTTTGAAATTTTTAAACTATTTGTTCTCATCTCCTTTGAGAATTTTTAAAATTTTCGAATTTTTTTTTTCAATTTTAGTAAAGTCATAGAATATTTCTTCTATAATATGTACACAAAATTTGGAGTCGATATCACTGTTCCTCCAAAATTGCAATCACCATTCATTTTACTTAAAAAAAAAAAAAAAAAAACAAACATCTGTTGTTAATGTTAAAAATTGCATTGCAGAGGACAATGAATTAACTATAAATAGAAATGCTTTTACCTTTTTCTAAAATTATCATCAGTTGTTTGTCAAATTTGAAAACTAATTTATTATAACAAACAAAAATAATGCTTTAAAAATTCTTGATGTTACAGAAATTATAGAACGATAATTGGAAAGCCAGTACACGAATTTTAATTCACGAATTTTAATTAATTTTTTATTCAAATCAGAATTTAAAGCTTGACTGACTGATGCGTTTTATCTCAATACTAATTTAATTTAAATCTTGATAAATCATAAAATATTAGTTTTGCATTCAAAATTATATAAAAATGTCATTGTAGTTTCTTTCATGTTGACAAATCCAAAATAAAATAACATCATCATAAAATAAAATCATTTGTTATCTGTTTCTCTCAAGAAATTGCTGTGCAGACACTCCAAGCGGAATCTGTAGAAATATAGACAAGTAGGCGTTAGCTGTAGAGATGGATATAGTTAGTTCTTGAGAGAATTTAAACTTATAACACCAGCACTTGGAGAGACTATTGTAGTGTATGATTATGAAAAACTATATCCGTCTCTACAGCTAACTTCTACTTGCCTATATTTCTACAGTTTCCTCTTAAAATTATTTGTTAGAATTCTGAAATTTTTACCAATGATTTTTTTTATTAGCAGCAAATATAAATAAAATATGCTTTATTTATGTTTGTATTTGTATAGCTTATATGTATGTATTTATGTTTATTCTGTGTGTTCTCTCTTATAGAGTCAAATGTATATTTATCTATTGTTTGAACAGACAACAGACTCACCTGACAAATATACATAATGGACATATCAGTAATTGATGAATGGATGATTGAAATTCATAAGCATGAATTATGTATAAATAAAACATACACACGCATATACATATATAGTAACACATTCCAGGAATAGATTTACCCAACTTACCTTTTCAACATTCAGAGCAATCCTAATGGGCCAATAGTTTAGCAAGTCCATTAAATATTCAGCACAACAGAAATATATAGCATTCTTTATTTTTTAATAGCTTAGATTTCTTGATGTTTTGACTGTCTCATCAAGGTTCCACTGCAGTGATGGATATCATCATCATCACACCACTTTTGGGGATTTTGTGCTGAATTGCTGGCTTATTTTGATTTATCTTGATCACAAAAGTATTCGTGCATGTAAACAGGTGGTGTATATATTTGTGTATACTATCGATCATAAAAATGGATGATTTTAAGATAAATATAATAGTAAAGTTGTGTTTATGATGTAAATTTGTATATTATTTACTAGTTTGTCATATATATCATACTATACATATACACATATTCTGTGATAGGCAAAATTCGCTAAAATCAAACGCATTTTTAGAAGAGTGCACGTGAAAAGGAAAAAATTCAGTACAAGACAGTACTTGCAAATAAAAATAATGTATTCAAATATCTTCACGTTATTTTGACAGCGATTGCTATCTAATGATTCGCACCATTAAAGATAAGGAGATAAATTTACCATAAAAATCATAAATCATCCTAAATGATAAGAAAACATAATCAGTTAGGTTTTTAAAACGCAGAACAGTGTCTTAATTACACAACTTCTACATAAAATCAATAGCATAACTAAAGACTAAAAATGGTTTTTCTTGCATTCATAATTTATCTGACTAGAATATCCGCTTTGCAACAAATACGCATTGTTATCTATTTTTTATTAACTGTTTTTTTTTTTTCCTTTTTTTTGTGCTGGACTGTAAAGCTGTTTGTCAGATGTCCGATGTCTGCAGGATAAATTTTTCTTTTTTTTTGTGTGTGTGTGTCGGGAAGAATCGATAGTTCTCCAAACAGTCAATATTTCACGAAAGAAATATATTTTGCAAAGTTTAATATCGAAGAAGATGCGTTTTACTCCTTTCGTTATACAAAACAAAACCATCTCTAAAAATGCAGACGATGATAAATTTCTGCGCGACAGATACATCTCCCACTTCTTTCATTATTAAAAGTAGTAAAACATTAAGACGCAACGATTAAGTAAGAAAAAAAAAATTACCTTTTAAAACGGTTTAATTAAAGCGTGTATACTTAAAAAAGTAAAGCATTCTTGCAACGGCCGAATTTCTAGAAATTATTTCAAGCAGTTTTTTAAAAAATGGCTCCGGGATTAAACTTCAAAAGTAATTAAAATTTTTGCCGGTAGTCGAATTTTTAAAATTTTTATTTTTTTATTTTTCTGTCATTAACTGTTACGAGTTGTTCCGTAAACGTTTTGATGATTCACATAAATAATCCATTATAATTTATTATTAAAAAAACAAACAGCTAGTAACCTATTTAGAAAAGAATTTCTTCTTTTTTTTTAATAAAAATTATTTACGGAAACAAGTTACCTATATATAAACAGGCAGGTGTCCTGTTGTCGTTTAATTAAAATTTATTAGATTTTATGCCAAAGAAGATTAATTTGTTAGCAGGATTTCTGCACACTAAAAAAAAAAAATTAATCCGATCGGGGATACAATGAGTATTTTTATGTGGCAGTAACTCTCTCAACCCCATTTTTAAAATGGTGACACGCCGATTTTATTATTATTATTAAGTGATGAGTTATCGATGGTGTAGAATTACGCCATCTTTGTTTTTTAGCAGTAAAAAGTTTCAAATTTATATATCGACGAGTACACTGTTGCAGTTATTGCAAAATGTTGGCGTTATCGATTTTCAACCCCGTGCTTTAGTTTCTAAGCTTGTTGGAGTTTTATCAGAACCCGTGAGAAGGAAATCTTATAATTTTATTGCGGAAGACGCACCATTTTTCACCTTTGTTACAGTTTGCTAAAAATAAAACACTTCGATAGAATCTCACCAATCTTTATTTTAACGCTGCCCCCTTTTTAAGAATTTAAACTTGAAACTTTTCGACTTTTAAAAGTCGGGATAACAAATGCTTCCTTCCTTTTATTTTTAATTCCAGCTTCCTTTGTTTTCTTTATACCTGATTAGGAAACGCACATTTCGATGTCAACATCCTATCTACAAGCATTAATCACTGTCGGGAAGTGAATCAATGTACAGAATTAATAGTTAAAAAATGACACACTTAAGAATTTTCCACATAAAATGGAAATTTTTGGAAAGAATTGATTGCTTAGTATCCGTGTCTGCTTTCTATTTTTGAGGGATTAAAATGTATGCAGTGGCGTACCAAGGGGGCGGAGGCCGGACCGCCCCTGGCCTCTGATCAGGGGGCCTCCGAAGAACCTTAAGTTTTAAGTATATGTAGGAATATAAAAAAGGGACTTTGTATTCTGGGAGGATGATTACATATAAATGTACCGTGTTTATGTTCAAAAGTTTGTTAAAAACGTTAATGCTATAATTTGATATGAGTAATTTTCCACCCCTCTAGCCATGTGGCGCATGGCTAGAGGAGTAGATACGGCTCTATGTGCAAAAAGTGGGAAAATGGGTGGGTCAAAATATTGTTATAAACTAAACAAGCTTAATAAATTTTTCCGATGGGGCTCGATAGCTGTAGATCCGCCACTGAATGTATGCAATCAGAATCGTCATTAATGCCCTAACTTGCATGTTGAACATCATACTTGCGGTTCAGTAATTATGGTAGAAAAACATCTCAGAAACTTTGAATATCCGCCATTTTTTAATGGTTAAAATTACGGTTTTAATTCATATTATTTTAAAATAATTTTGAATGGCCTGACCGTCCTATCGAATTTCATGAAAGGCATTCAAGTAATTCAAAAGTTATTTGAGAGAAAACGCCCAAGTTCGGACCTCTGTCATTTTGTAAATGGTACAGAGAATTGATTAATTCGCCGTTCGATTTCTTCTTCGACGACTCGATCTTTCTGTTAAATGCCATAAAAAAATTCGATAATTAATTCAGGTTGTATTAAGAGTCAGTTAAGTTTAAATGCCCGCCATTTTTAAATGGCGGGCATTTAAACTTAACTGACTCTTAATATATATAACTGGTAACTAGCACTGCACTTGTTATAGTTGCAAGTTATCATTTACGGTAGAATATTATTACCAAATTCCATGAAAATCGACTTAAAATTTATTAATGGATACAGACAGACACGCATACGGCCAACTTACTGATCTTAAACCACACTTTCCTTCTGAAAGTAGGCAAAAAAAAAGTTTTAGTGGCAGTGGAAACATTCGAGAGCATTCTTGTGAATGAACTTTTCCTAAAAAATTTGATTTACCAATAGAGAGAAGCTTTTAAATCGAGGTAAAATTGAGTAAATGGAACAAGTGTTCAATTTTTTCTCTTTTGTTTTACATGTAAAAATAAAAAAATAAAATATTACAGTAACTTTTTGCCTGCCCCATTTTAACATTAAGAGGTTATAGAGTTCTGTTTTGGTTAAATGATGGAATTCGGCTTAAAAACGTACTTTAAAACTAACTAGATGAATAAATATGCCGTTAGAATTTAATAGCGTTTTAAACGAACATTAAACTTCCAAGAGCACTCGTTAAAAGATTTATCTATTAAACAACAATGGAATAAAACCTCTACAGTAACACAAAGACGTTTTAACGTTCAAGAACTCAACGAAATTAACGAAGGTCCGCTAATGACGTTTTAAACAATGACCGGGTCGAAAGCACTCGTAATTATTAAATCGAAAGTACTCGTATTTACTCCAGATGTTTACAGTACAATTAAATAAACAGTAGTATCAGTCGTATTCTTTACAGCTAAAAAATTTTTTTACAGCGGCACATTATCGCGTGTCGACGAAACAGAGTTATGATTAGCAACACGTAAAAACATCTGCTTACACCAGACGTTAAGTGTCTTAACACACGTAAGACACGAGATTTTTAAAGAAGCTGATTTAAAGATAATACACGAACGTGACCTCAAACGATCTTTTTTAAAAGCATTGGTAGTTTTGAACAAACAACGATAAGACTGCGTTTGTTTACAGTAAAGTAATGTAACTTATAGTTACATCAAACGCGATTCGTTATCGACGACATTGATCACACGGTTGTTAAAGTTAATTATATTAAAGATTTTTATAAGTTTTAAACATGGCGTAATCATACAAATCGAAAAAATTGTGTGTGTTTTTATGTGTGTATTATGTGTGTTTGTGTGCGTATTGTGTGTGTTTTTATGTCTGTATATGTGTGTATATTGTGTATGTGTGTGTGTGATTTGTGTGTATTGAATGTGTGTGTTTGTGTGTGCGTGTTTTTATGTCTGTATATGTGTGTATATTGTGTGTGTGTGTGTGTGTGATTTATGTGTATTGAGTGTGTGTGTTTGTGTGTGCGTGTTTTTATGTCTGTATATGTGTGTATATTGTGTGTGTGTGTGTGTGTGATTTGTGTGTATTGAGTGTGTGTTTGGTGTTTTACGGTCTACTGAAATTTCCGGAAAAACTTCAATATTTTATTAGATTACTGTTTGAAAATCTGCCATCTTATCTTATCACAATACGTTTAAATCAATATTGCTGCCGGTGCAAACATAACTTATCGTTCATAGTTGCACGGTGTAGGTAGATTTATTTTACCAAATATAATTATTTTACCCGACGCAGGTAGACATTTAACGTAACAAATGACATAAAAACGTATCATATTTTAAATTTAACAAGTTAAAATATACGAATTTATAGAACCGTAGTAGCAGTTGTAAAATATCTTGACTTGTTAATTTTCTATGCGTACCCAATAATTTTGAAGTTCAATCAATCAAAATCTAGTGGCAACGACCCGCTGTTACTGCTGACTGGCATATTTTTGCCAGGTGAAACTTTTTTTTTTATGAACGAAACACTAGTTTTTTTGTGTGTTTTTTTTCGTCGAGAATTATCATCGAGAGAAATGTTTCGCTGTTTCGGAATTTGTAAAAAAAAATCTGTGCTTCATAAAGTTGTAAATTTGCTACTCCGTTCGCATGATTAACCGAGTTAATGCGGATTCTATGGCAGTTCGGAGAGAGATTTTTATTCCATTCAACATAAAAAAAAAAAAAATAGAACTGCAAATAGATCATCGATCAACAGAATAAAAAAAAATAAAGATTTTTGTTGTGATAACGCTGCAGTGCATCGTGTTTTGGGCCACGACCAAAACATATTCAGATCTACAGTCCTGTCACATCCGCAGTTGTTCTAATATTTACAGTAGCCATGTTAAAAGTTTCGAAAATGGTATCTTTGATAGGAATGTAGATACGGATTTATTTGAGATGATATAAAGGATATAAAGAATTAATGAATGGAAAGGATAAATCTAGCGAAGAATGAAGAATGTGAGAAAAATAAAAAAACGTCCATTGATGGAAACTTGCTTAGACATCACTAATTTTGCTGACGATAAATTAAATCATTCTGATTATTAATAATGAAAGATTAGCACAGATTTTCGTATAAGATAGACAAGCTATAGTTTAGGGCCTCCCGCTTTACTAAAAAAAAAAAAATTAAATATATTTAAGGGTCCTCTAAAATTTTACGGCTTAGAAGCCACATCACGCATTTAATCGAGTTTGATTTTATCAGATTTAAAGATTTTTAACTCTTTTTTTTTATTTCGATATTTGCCACCATCTTTCCGTGCCTTTCTAACTTGTCACGTAGTAATATAAATCTATGTCCGGAGGCCAAAAACGGGTAGGATTTTCATCAGAAAAAATTGTTTTATTCGTATAAAAATATTAATAAGTATCTGATAACAGTTAATGAATTCAGAGTATCGATTAATCGTAAAGAAGACTGAGAAAATAATTGCGAAAGTTTTCCGCGGTTACGTCATTATCCGTTTCGGTGAAACGGATAATGACGTAATATATACCGCGGAATATGGGGGATAGTCCGACCTTGAAGATTAGGAGTAAACATTTGATAATCTGTGAGTAAGTTTCTTTGGAATCGCAAGATTTCGGGAATAACCACTGGAGATTTTTATACTGTATTGCTGAAACCGGATCGTGTTATCAGTGCTTTTATATTTTTGTTATAGGAAATCCCTCCCCACCCGAAGGGTAACTAAAGAGGTTTAGATTAGTTCGATAGCTTATTTTTACGTCGATTTTAAAGAAAAATTGTTTAATTTAATACCGAAATCAGTTAAAAATATCATCGTCGTTCGCAGTTTACAAATTATAATTATTAATTTTTTTTTTTCCGTTTAACGTCAGCATTAACGTAATTAAGAAATCTCGTGTTCGGAATTTGTACCGCGCTTCGATGTAAATATGCGATTTTTACGCTCGTCCGTTGTTACATATTAAAAAAAAAATGTTGGTAACGAATTTCCTTTACTTAGAAGGAAAGAAGATACTAACGTGGCCCTATCGTGTTATCAAAAAGTTCTTGAAACGTTTATCGTGGCCATACACGTGTTAGAGCTACCACGTGGTTGTTACGACTCGAAAAACTGATGGGTGTGTGCTTGGCATTTTATTCTGGTTGTGCTAGAACCGAGGAAGACGTAAACACCCGCATAAACAATCAAATCGCCTAGTTAACACTTTCAAAATTCAATTTTTATCAAGTAGAACAACAGATAACCGTTATATCAACCATACATAAATTAGTTTGCCTAGCAATAATTATGATGACTCGACTTAAATGCTTTGATAATCGACCGTTTATCCGATACACTCTACACAGTTTTAACGTGATTAGAAACAGATGTGTTCTACAAAACCGGAAAAATTATATATATATATTGTATATGTATGCAATATGTTGAGCAGTCGTCGATATATGTTGGAGAAAACATCTACCAAGTTAGCATAAAATAATACAGTACTTTGATGTAACGCGTACGTAATTACAACGTAACGTGTCCTCGTTCAGTCGTATTAACCCGACAATAACGCTATTTATAACCTTATTGTTCATCAAAAACTTCATAAGTAATCATACAATAAGCAAAATATGAGAATGAGTCATTCCTTGTTAAAAGAAAATGGTCCTAAAATAATAACATTAATCATTATTCATGGATTTATTACTGTAAAGATGTTAAATTTTAAAAGAAGTTTTGCTTCTTTAGTAACAGTTTAAGAAGCTAAAATTGTCATTAAAGAAGAAAAAGTAAAGGAAACTTTTTGCAAAAATAAAGATGCAAAACAAAGGGAAAAAAATTTTTGTTTTATGAATATATTAAATTTTAAAGGAAACTTTGCTTCTTTAGTAACAATTTTAAGTTTCTTAAACTTAAATGATCATTAAAGAAGCAATATTAAAGGGAAATTTTTTTCTAATTTTTGCAAAAGAAACAAAAACTTTTTCCTTAAGAAACAATAAGAATGAAAAGGTGTAAAGGGGAAGAAAGAAACATTTTAAGTTTTGTAGAAATATTAAATCTGAATAAGCTTTGATTCTTCCCCTTTGATTCTTCAGTAACAAGAATTTTAAATTGCTACTAAAGTAGCAGAAAATTCCAAAGAAATTTAAAAAAAGAAAGCTTCAAAACAACAGATGCAAAAAGAAAAAAAAAATTCAAGGTTTGCTAAAGATTAATTAACAAAAAGTTGAATCTTTTCCAATAGTATTTCAATAGAAAAAAGTTATTTTATTAAAAAAACAATAGATAATATTTTAAATATGATTATTAAATTTCCAATATTATTGTTATTCAGTTGAAAAAAAAAAAATTAATAATAATAATAATATTAAAGTTCTGCTTTTCATTTTGTTAGAGTTATTAAAATTGCAGTTCTTCCCTCTTACATATTAACACACTTATTCTTATTTAATAAAAACAGGAATTATTCACTCATCAGTTGTTTTGCTTATCATTTTACTTGAGGGGAGAAATAAAAAAACAAAAAGTGTTTAAGAAACAGGTTTATGATATATAAACAAAATTTTCTTCATATTTAAACATATTCATCATGATTTATTAGTACAGTAACACACATGCAATGTATTCTACTCTCTAAAAAAATTTAAATTTTTTTTTTTATTTATACTGCAACAGTAAAAAAAAGAAAATTAGAAGCAAACACACACACACACATTCTGCTAAACAGATTTTGCATGTTTTATATTCTGAATTTTTTTTATTTCAGTAACAGAATCAGGAATAATTTACTCATTCTTTAAATCATGCAAGACAGAAAAATACTTGTTATTGCAAAATTCATTATTATTTTTTTTGCATTTTGCATGAATGTTTAGTATGTTTTATTAAGAAAGATTGCATAAAGATGCAGAATACACTTATTTATTGCTGAAAGTAAAAGTTTATTTGCATTTAAAACTGCTATTGCAGTATGCAAAATTATGTAGTTTATGAGCCTAAACATATTATTTATTTATTTATTGTTGTAGTAGCAGCACAAATTTAAAGTTATTTACATTTTAATAGCTGTAAGGTTAAAAAAAATATAATTTTGGTTACTATGTTGATTTTATTAATATTAAAATAATAATTTTCATTTTAGAACACTATATGAGATGCTATATATATAAAAAAAAAACAAGAATTTATAAAGATTTTTACATATTTTATAAATAAATTTTAATATATTCTTTATTACTATAGAAGTACATGTTATGTTACATGGTTCAGTTAATTTTTAATAGTAGTAAAGTCTGTAAACTATTTTTTGTACGTGCTAACTTATTTTTAATATAGTAAAAAAGCCTGTTTAAATATTATAAACATAGTTTGATATAAAATCAATCATTTCTGCAACATAAAAGCGTTTTTTTTTTTCCTTTATTGATGTATGGCAGCGGTAATGTATCAACTTTACAAGAGGACAACTGGCTGTAAGCAGCAGTTTCAAATTTTTCTTCGTACTCACTCCCTACGTCATTTTATTACTATAGTAGTAAGCATTAACGCAACGTTCCGATAAGTCGCTACGCAATGGAATAACGACCGAAACGTTACGTTAACAGGTTTACTTCCGTAAAAATGTCTAAATTTAGCAAAACGGTTTCGCAAACGTGCCCATCCAGACGGGAACTATATTTCCGGCGGTACGATTCTGTAATTGGGGAGTAATCCGACACGTTTTGACGGACTGATACATGTGGCGAGTGGAAAGTAGTTCCACCACCATTTCTAGCTTATTCTTGAATTGGTGATGGTCAAGCGAAATCATTTTTAGTTTCTTTTTTTAAAAAAAGGAACAATAATACATAAAAATTTAGTGTCTTCCGCTATTAACTAGGATACCGTTTAGTAATGTTGTATAGACTATCGACTTTCCTACTTATAGTAGCTATCTGGGAATGTGCAATTATTAAGGTAAGGAAAAATAATTTAAATATCCTTTATGGTCAAAGGAATTCCAAAAATTTTACCGTCGGAAATCGATTAATCGCTTATTAATTCGAAATCCGATCGCGATTTTAGGAAGTGCAGACAACAAATCCATTCATTAATGTTGTCTGCGATTTTTTTTTTATTTTTTTTTGTTTGCTTTTTTCCTCCTTCCATTTTTGCAAAGTTACAGATTTATCCCCACGTCCGAGCAAAAAATTATACCCACGTCTCGTCCCGATCGCGTTTTGAAGACGTCGGATTTAAAAAACAAAAAAAAAAAAAAAAATAATTCAGACGCACTTAAAAATGAATTCATTCAACCTTTAAATGGATTTACACAGAGACTAGTTCATGTGCTTGTTAAAAATGACGCTTGTCGTCTCTTTCCTGATGTATTTGTTTTAATAAATAAGTTAGATTTACATTTTTCCTATTATTTATTGTTTCTTATGCATAAGTCTACAGAATAATCATATAATAATATAATTCGATGAAAAAAAAAATGTCAGTTTTGAAAAGAACTCTTTATCAGAAAAAAATATTTGTGTGTTTTTTACGGATTTTGGAACATATATATTTGATATGGTATCTTTAACCTCTGTAAACCAGAACTATGACTATCTTGATAGTGATCTGTGTGTTTGTCACTACTCACAGGAATTGGTTTTTAATAGGTTAAAGATATAGCCTCCGTTAGCAGTGTAATTAATTTTGAATCATATTTTGATATTTAATTATATTAGAATGAATTAGAAACATTTTATATTGCCTATGTAGATTTTGTTACATTTATTTGATATTTGTCATTTCTTCTGAAATAAATTGACAGATTAAAAAATGAAATATAATATCCAAAACCATTATAGAAACTGCATGACGTGATAACAATTAAACCTTGATTTATTGGCAAAGTGTTCTATAGTTTTGTATTCATTGCAAACCTTTTAAACTGTTGATATTAAATTGGATTCAAAAGCTGATGAAAATCCTGTAATGATTTGTTTGAACTTTCAAACTAACAGTTTTAGGTTAGCATATTTTAGCTGCATTAAAATTATATGCAATTTACTCATCGAAATTCCTACCTAAATCTACTCGTGCTGAAATATGACATGCAGTATGAAAACAGAAAATGACACGTATATTTAATTCTCCTTGCGCAAATAATAGAATAAAATTTGTATTGAAACTGTTTTTTAATATTTTTATAGAATCAATTATCATAAATTTTCATTGAAGAATGTGCAATGTATTTCGAAAATAAACAATATAAAAATATATCACAGCAGACAATGAATAACTAAAGTATGCAGGTTTTTAATTGAATATTCATAAGAGAATTCATAACTAAATGTATAAAATATATCTGTGAATGATATTATCATATGTAATATACGTTCAGTAGAAAAAAAAAACTATAAAAATCTTACATTATAAATTATGATTTAAATAAAAATTAAAAAGCTATTTGAATTATAAAAGCTTTCCAAATAAATTATATTTTAATAATTTCATTTAATATTTATAATTTAAATTGGATAAAATTAAAATATATTTACATATACATACATATATATATGTATGTATATATATATATATGTGTGTGTATTTGTGTGTACAATAATGAAGTATATTTTAAGAAACCATTTCTGATAGCCATATATAATGATTTGCTTTCACAAGTTTGCCGTTTTCATATTAAAAAAAAAAAACTTAATTGTGAGTGCCTTGACCCAAAAAAAAAGCTTTTATTGCGATATCTGAAATTTGTGAATATAATAAATCTAATTTCATATTGTATATTTTTATATCAATAATTTAAAAATGAAAATTGAATTTTAAAACAGTTACTGTATTTATATATATAATAATATATAAAATAGTCAAATATCCTCCAGCTAAATAAAATTTTATTTTGTTTAAATTTTTTATTTTAAAATATCTTAAAGTACAGATTATTATTATTTTAAAAAAGTTTTCTTTTAATGGTATATTGTATATTTTAATGATTATTATAATTTTAAACGTTTCTTGTAAGATATTTTATAGAAAGTAATTTTAATAAAGCATTTTCATTAATAAAATTATTAAAAATCTATCTGAAGCATAAACTAGTTTTAAAATATATTTCATAGATAAGTTTTAAATTGAATTTTATCTGTTATTTTCACACACAATTCTTTGAAAATTATTAAAGTCATTTGTAAAAATTAATTTGGAATTCTCATTTAAATTTTAATCCATTGAAAATGACAGTAATGTAAATAAAATAATAATAAAACATTAATTATATTTACTTAGTATTTCTCTTAAGCAAATTACAAACCTTTCGAAACGTATAGGCCTTTTAAAAAATTAATTTTTTGTGATTAAAAGTGTTTATGCAGATATATTATTGCTAATTAATTTTGAGTATTAAATATATTTATAAGAATTGGTGGGCCATAAATGTAAAATAATTTGTCTTATTATACAATAAAGTTGAGCACAATAGTGAAGCTTTACAAAAAAAAAAAATTTTTTTTTTAATACTACTGTTGGATTCAAAGTACTTGACTTAAATCTTCAGAGACAGATGAATGAAAATTCTGAGTTTCATTCAAATGTATTTTAAAATTTAATTATTGTGAAGACTTATGTATGATAAAAAAAAAATAAATAGGACTATATTTATAAAAGAAACATGCTGTCAACATTTTCTTTAGTGATTCTAATTTCATTTCAAAACTTGTAAGTTAAAAAATGTCATAATCTAAAGTATGCAATTTGTTCTTGCATAATTTATTATAAACTGAACAGGTGGTGATGAATTAAAATTTATGAAAATTTTGAATTAGAATATTTTAATTGTCAAATATTAAACATTATATTTATGATGCTTTATTATAAAGAAAAATATTCTCTTCTCGCTTTTCTTTATTGAAAGTAGACTTGTTTGCCTAGACATATTGGGAATTGATATTTCAGACAATCTCTTTATCAGCTAAATAATTTTTCAAATAAGGTAGAAGTCCACAGCAATAATACAGTAAACATTATTTGTTATGTTATAATTATTGGAAAAATTGATTAATAAACACTGTTAAGAAAAACAGTTTAGTTTTACTTTCTTAGAAGTTCCTCTATATTAGTCATTGCTTTTTCTCCAAATAACTAAAAGAAAAATTTTGATAGATTCACGAAAATAATTTCCTAACAAGATTACGATGTACCGCATATATTTCTTTTGTTAATATCTTCTAGAAAATCTGATTATGAAAAACTCAAAGTAGGCTACCATATGTCAGGAATTGGAAATTATTTAAATCTATCTATAGAATACCATGCAAAAATTATATTATTAGTTTGACTACTAGGGGAGTTTGCTATATATAATCCAAATATCCTAACCAGCACAATCATATAAATCATAAATTTTGAAATATGTCCTTGTAATTTTTTTTTATATTTAATTTAATGGAAATAAATTTTCTTTATATATAAAAATCTTTCATCATTGTATATTATTTTTATAGTTTATAAATTTTTAAAAGTAGATATCCAGATTTTCTGTAATAGAAAATTTATTGTTGTTTAAAAATCATTTTTCATAGAAGTTTGTATATATTTTAAAGCAAAAATTTTTATAGAAATGTTAGGACGTTTTTTATGATAAGAATTAATAAAACAATTTATTTTATTTGGAAAAGTAATTTCACAGGTTTATTTGTAATTTGTTTTGTTTAATTTGTTTTGCTATAAGATGATGGATCAGGTAAATAAAGTTATTTTACTCATTCGTCTTCTCAACAGATTAGAAAACAAAAAATATATTATATATATGATTTTATTTTTAAATGTTTCTGATATGCAAGTGGTAATTTAACAAATATTCTCATTTATAAATTCTTAACATTCTTCTTAATAATTTTTAATGATATTTTTCTGATAAGCTATACATAATGTTTCAAATAATAAGGATGAATTTCATAATGCGAAAAAATTCATATTTTAAATATTTCTACAAAGTTATTTAGAATGGAATAGATTTCATTAATAATTTCAAAACTGGAGAAAAGAAACTGATTAAACAAGTTTCTCTATGAAAGTGATTACTTATGAGAGGCAGAGTAAGTTTGCTCTTACAATTTTTCACATATCAAATGAAAAACATAGATCATGTTTTTATTATTCATTAGCTTATCATCAATCTTAAAATTTAATTTTAGGAATTTGAAAAAATTATAATTAATTTTTGTTTTAATAAAATTATAAATAAAAATTTATAAATAGATGGAGTATTTATAACGTATTATGTTAAATCTAGAAAATTTCTGTTTATTAATGATGATTTATTTTTTCTGAAAAGTGATATTTCATAAAATTTCATTGAAAAATATTCTACGTATTTTTTAGTCTCTGCATGATTTTAATTCAAAAGAATCTTTTAGTTAGTTAAGCAAAAGAACTGGAAAAAAATAAACAAAAATAAAAAGTATGACTTGTGGAATTATTAATTTACCGTCCATGAATTTTATTCCTTGCTATTTTATATTACTGTTTTATATTCTATTCAGAGTTATAAAAAAAAACAAAAATCTATTAAGAGAGAAATTTTGATTGTTTTATAAAATAAATATTATCATTATTATTATTATACAGGCAAAACTATTAAATATTTGTTTAATATTAATTAAGTAAATACTGTACTTCAAATGATATAAAAGCATAAAATTAATGTTCCATCTGGTCTTTCATAATTACATAATCATCAGATTGAGAATTGCATTCATTTACTGGCTTATAGGTTGTTTTAGAGAAAATATTTATTAAGCACGTTTTAGGAATGTTTACCAAAAGCTAGTACATAATTTTTATTTTCTGTAAATATTAGATGTATAATTTTATTTTTGTCATGATTGCAAATTGAAAATCACTAATATCCACATTCTAAAAAATATGTAAAAATTAATTGTACCAAAAATTGTTTTTCCGATTAAAATTTCTCTAAATACTACTGTGATAACAGTATAAATTCAGTTTGTGATAAATTATGGTAAATATATAGAAATACAAGTCACTTCTCAAAAATCTGATAGAATAAAATTAACACTCCCTGAAATTTATTATCTTTCATGAAACAAACTAACTTTAGGAGTAAACGCATTTGAATATGGATATATAATAATTGATTTAATTTTTCAGTTTAACTCTTTAATCTTTTGTATGTATGATTTATCAGAAAACATAATTTTATTAACAATAAGAATCAATATTCAGGCGATATGTATTTAAAAATTTGCACAAGCAATTAAAATATTTTTTGCTTCTGCAATTTAGTTCTATAAAAATTTTGAAAGTCGACTTTTCACTTTTTTTTTATAAAGGTATTGGCAAAATTTCTGTAAAGATACAACATATATTGCAAGATTTTTTACTAGTTTTTAATTGAACAGCTCATACGTCCTTGGCAGACAAGGAAAAATCAGATCCATTATTTTATAACTTATTCTTTAAATAATATTTTTTATTTCTGAGAGTATAAAGTTGCAAATTTGATTTCAAATACACATTTTAGATTCAAAATTAATATTAAGTAATAATATAAAACAATAGATAAAATTGATTATTTTTATGCTAATAAAAATCTATTTTTATCTAAATAATCTTCATTGTTTACCAGTTTCAGAATTTCGATCAGATCAAATTCCAAAATTATTTATACATTACTAACTTTAATAGATTCAAATTGCTAGAGGTAAAGTGACTTTGGATATCTCATTGAAGATAAATGAACTGAGATTGATTATAGCAATACAAATATTCAATTGTACGATTTCATGAATGTTTATTATTTTCACATAACACAAATTTTTTTCTAGTGATCTGCAATGCAAATTTAGTATATAATGTTATTTGAATTCATTTTTTGACCAGTTTATATACACATTCAATATCAGAGACAAAAATAGTCGTTGAATTTTTTATAGAGTTGTGAACTCAGATACTTCCACCATATATTAAAAATTAATAATGTGCCATTCAGGAATGGAGTAAACATTCAACAGCAGGATTTCAAAATGTTATTAACATACTTTATACTTAAGTTCATACTGTAAACTTATTGCAAAATTCTTTGAAAATTGATATTTTGCATGATTGCATCTTAGATATGAAGAAGAAAATTGAGATATTTTTTAATCTGATTCTCTTATTATGACAAAAAACTGCTTTTGAAATGTAAAACATGTATTGAATATGACGACAAAAATACAGACTTGATCACGAAATAAAAAAATTATAAATGAGAAGAAAATTGTATAAATTTGGTATCAACCAAATCTTAAGATTAAATTATAATTGAAAAATTAAATATATTATTTGTTTATAAGAGGTTACTTATTAAACAATGCCTATGCAAAGACAATAGAAGCATAATTTATATCAGTTTATATAAATTATGAGAGATGCTATTCTTGACATTGATTTACATTCAATGGTGCATTTTTATCATTGTATTCAGTGTTATATCCAACTGTCATGATTCATATGTCAAAAAAATTACTACATGCAGTAATTAATCAAGATGCAATTTTCTTATTATACAGTAGATATTAATGCTTATTATCAAAGCATCCTTTTGATATTCTGTCATAATAATAATTATAAATAGCAGAAATATATGCATAAAAGTCAGTAAGTTATTTGTTGTTTTTGAATAATTAATTTAATCTTCAATTTTTTACCAGTCTTGAAAAGAATTTCTCCTATTATATTGAGATTTAATAGTAGTAACAATGACCACATAAGTGGCCCTTCATATGTATTCTATATAAAGAAATTATCAAACTCTGCTGACTGTTCGAGATAATTCAAGCTCTCAAAATGTTGCATGATAATCTATGATGGACAGGTTTTATGTTGCTATGTTTATCTTTCTTTAAATAGTTTATAGCAAAGAAATAGTTTCTCTCTTTGAACTGTTTTGATAGCAAGAGTACAGTGCATGGAAATGATTTAATATAGTAAATCGTATAATTCGTCGTCATTAGAGTTGAGAGTTATTGTGAAATATTGTATTATGAGTTAATTGAATTGTTGGATAATCGAAATAACACAAAAATTAATTTTTAATTTTCTGTCCATATTTGCCATTAGTAAATAACGAGGAAAAAAATAAAAAACTACTTTCGAAGAGGAAATTACTGTGTGTATTAAATATGTATAAATTTTTCTCATGTTGTTTAGTTAATAATGTGATTTGTTATTATTGAACATCAAATGCTATGTACAGTAATAAAATAATAATTGTTTTTATAAATTAATTCTTTTTAAGTATAATTAAATTTTTTTTTTTTTCAAATGAATTTTCTTGAGTATTTGAAAATTTTCAAGTGCAATATCAAAAATTTATTTATATTGTGCTATCAACAAAAGTATTTTACTATATTTAACCTATCCATCAAAGCTACCACTGACGGATGAGTCTCAATCAACCGCTCTTTTATCCAGAATGAATGAACTAAGATGTGCCAAACTAGATGCACATATATTTTCTTTTAATGAATATTTAGATTTTAACACAAATAGAATTTAAGTTGTTGATAAATTCATAAAATATAAACACCAAAAAATTAAAGCAATAAATGGTTTTATATATATATATATATATATTAAGTTTTGATGATAAAATTATTAAGTTTCATAATTTATACTAATTATTACAGTTAATCATATATATAATTTAATAAACATATTCCAGAGAATTAATATGATAATTCAAAAAATATGTTTTTTTAATTCCGTATTAATATATAAGAAATGCAACTGTTTAAACATCATTCTCGAAATCTTCATTTTTAAAATTAGTTTTGTTTCTATTCACTCGTAACACACTATATTATATAATTTAATAACTATTATCCACTTCAGTATTTCTGTATATATAATATATATATATTTACACAGTAGTAATATTAATTACAATTTAATCAATACTGAACCCATTCTGTAATGTCTATAAACATATATTAAGCTTTGCTGCATTATATTTCGAATAGATTATCGTTAAAGTCTCAAATTGGCAGTTATATAACTTTATAGGTAAAATTTATTATCTGGAGACTGAAATACTGCATTAATGAATCTCTGGCTAATCAAATTTGAAACTACGAGAGATTTTATGCTTTCCGATCATCATATATAATACTTAGGCTATCGACTTATTATACCGATGACTGCTTGTTGTGTTAGTTCATGTAGTCTGCAAAGAAAAATATTTCAAACAAATAAAAAACACTGTTTTTGTAGGATATAAAAAATAATAATAATAATAATAATAATAATAATGTTTAGTATCATTGCAAAACTTTGGTACATTAACTTTCTTCTATAATAAAAATTTATGAAGGAGAAAAATGTTGATGTAAATGTTTAATCAATGTTAAAATAATAAATTGGAAAATTTTTGTCGAATATTTACAGATTTAAATTTTGAGAATCAAGAATATTTCGTCGCAAAATTTGTCAGATCATTTCGTAATGCTAAATTGTCATCCCTGGTAAATTTAATCATATTAATTATGATAAAAATCTAAATCACCTGCTAATTAAACTGTTGTCTTTTGTGTTGAAACTCCAGCAGAGAAAAATATTTTTAATGAACATCATTAAATAAAACAGGGATATTAATTAATATTTGTAAATTTAATTAAAGATGGGGGTAAAAATTGAAATTTAATTGTCTAAAAACTATTCCGAGAAGTCCTTAAATAAAATTAACACACAATTATACAGGAATAAGTGTGAATTTAATAAACTAGCGTTTGTTCATTTCGAACTTTGTTTATTTAAAAAGATGAATTCATTATTGTATAATTATTGCATTAATCCAATAATCGGATTATAGAGACCCGGGAAAAAAATTATATCAAATTTTATTTTTAATTAAAAAAAAACTTTTAAACTTCTATTAACTAATGAGAACTGATTGCTGTTGTGTATAGAGTATAATACATAAGAGTAATTTTTTTTTATAAATTTAAAATAACAATGTAGGGATTGAAACAAAATTTTTTTTCTTTCATTGTCAGAAGAATTCAAAGATATTTTTTTTTTTTTTTTGCTTTTCGAAATCTGAACAAGTTTCACAGTCGCAGAATTAAAAATTCGACAAAATTGCATATTTAGAAAAATCAATGGAAACAATTACGAGGAAAAATTTCTTTAACAATCTCAAATATTTTTTGCAAACATTAAATTTATTAAGCATACACATTTAACGACGGGATACGGCATTTAAATTTTGTGCAGAATCTTAAGATTTTTCCTTCCAGACAAATTAATAACAAAATCTCTTTTTTCTCAGAGATGATATAGATTTTCTTTTATAAATAGTAACCGTAGCATTAAAACTTTTATATAGGGTTTTAAACTCGATTAAAAATTTGCAGGAAATTTTTCATTTCGGCGTTTTATCATCACATAATCGAATAAAATTCTTCTACCAATGTAAATCACCGATGATAAATTTAATATACAGTATATATATATTTTTTTATGTCACATTTTAAGTGCTTATATCAAATGTAATTATGTAATATTTTTTTTTATGTTATAGGAAATGGTGTAAGTGTGCAGCTGTCATTACATGACAGGTCTTAAATAAACTAATTTCTTTACAGCATAACTGTTTCAATAAAGTAAATAAGTCATTGAGATCAAATTATGTGAAGTTGTTTAATTTCAGACAGCACAATCAATCTTTTGTTAAAAAACATCATCAGATTAAATGGATTTATCGAAGAAAAATTTGTTTTAATGCATCCGTATGGATTTTTACCGTAGAAATGATTCTGAAAATCTTTCTTCCATAATTAGAAAATTAATGTTTGATGTTTTAACTACTTTAGATTGATTGCATTGTCTTGGTAGTAGTAAAACACAGTTTCTTTATTCTCTCTCTCTCTCTGGTTGGTAGGTGTTTACTGATGATTGAAAAATTCCAATGCAGTCATTCGTTCACATTGTTTCATTAGTGGATTAACAGGACGAGTCTTGTTCTTTCTTCCCATCCTTTTTCCTCTGTTCAGTTATGAATGGCCGTTTAAGCAG
Organism: Androctonus mauritanicus; assembly: GCA_011317285.2. Lineage (NCBI taxonomy): Eukaryota > Metazoa > Arthropoda > Arachnida > Scorpiones > Buthidae > Androctonus > Androctonus mauritanicus. Next base: position 381 of record WUQG02100143.1, on the reverse strand, counting down.
GACGGAGTGGTTCATCCTGTTTTAGGTATCTGAGTGGCGGTCATTGCCAGTTCGGGCGAAGCAAAACACCTGCATACAAAAAAAGCCTACTGTTTCTGTTCCAACAGTAGACTTCGATTTGTTAACGAGACGACAGGAAAAACAGATTGTTTATTGATGTCTAATAAGGAAATGAATCAAACGATGACGCATTCCGATCTGGAAGGATGTTTGCAAACGTTTCTTGGAGTTTGGCGATAAGTAATTGCGCCCATAGACTGTTAATACTTCCTATCAGAACGAGTGCACAGCCAGCTCTTAATGCTGCTAATATCCGCCCGCATGATAAAGAAAAACGTTAAAAAAAAAAAAAGCGCTAGTGCATTTACCCTCAGAGAAGTT